>PITA01018048.1:0-41561 GCA_004023965.1 Spilogale gracilis | reverse complement strand
CCTTGCCAAAATACAGGAGCAAACATAACTTGCCCTTTTCACTAAGTGTCTATATTATTTCATTTGGATATCAGATTGAGAAGGTTCTATACAGCCCGTAGCAGAAGGATGTGCCCAAACTGTCAAACAAAATGAATTGTAAGAGTTGAGATGTTTGCTTGCTAAATAAGGCAGAGAATAAAGGCATATCTTTCTCTGAATAATTACTGTCAAGCAGGACAGTGGAAATAGAATGTGCAATCAAATTTCTTTTGGATGGCAGGTAAGCATGGAGGTAATATTCTCTTCGCAAACACAACTGGTAAGACTCGAGACTTGTGAAGAAAGAAATCCTCCGAATAAGTACAGGCTCCCGTTACATCTGATAGCTAGGTAGACCGCCTGGCTCACCCGAGCCACTTACTAACTGAACAGTCCCCTCCAGGGTACCCAGTGGGGTGCAGTGGGTCTTCTTTGTAGGGGCAGCTCAAGAGACTAAAGTAGACAAGCTTGTGTCAGAAGCTGAAGTCTCTCTCACTTGGAGGCTATTTCAAATTATGAGGACAGATGGGCTGTCCCCCAGTTGACGCTGCCTACTAGCCTGGAATCCAAAGGTACACCTGCCATATGCAATGCCTGTCATTCTGCTCAACCTCATAGACCCTTGGGAGCACTTGACATGTGTGAGCTACTAATACAACAGCAATATTTTAGAAAGATAAGGTCAAGGCAATCTGTAGATTTCTAAATTAAAAAAAATTCTTTCTCTGAAAAACACTGACAGTATTACCGTTCATTGAAGCAGCCTCTTGAGACTACGGCATAAACCCGTATAAACTCTAAGCTAGGGCTCTATCATTAAACACTCAGATCACATTTTTCTTGACTATTTCTTTTTGTTTATCACAAAATACATTTGCAAATACCGTCTGGAATTCCGTAGAAATTGTATCTCAATAGAAAAGTGCAATTTAAGGGCACCTGGGTGGCTCAGTTGGTTAAGCGACTGCTTTCGGCTCAGGTCATGATCCTGGAGACCCAGGATCGAGCCCCACATCGGGCTCCCTGCTCAGCGGGAAGCCTGCTTCTCCCTCTCTCAGTCCCTCTGCTTGTGTTCCCTCTCTCGCTGTGTTTCTCTCTGTCAAGTAAATAAATAAAATCTTTAAAAAAAAAAAAAGAAAAGTGCAATTTAGCAGTATTTTGATTTTATTTGAAAGCTCCTCATTTTTCCTTCCTTAGCAGATGTTTCCCTGCTCCCTCTGTCTACCTTTTTATTTCATTTTTCTGAGTAATTTTCAGATACTTCACTACGAGGTCCCCATTTGGTTCAGTCATTTTACTTTTCCTTTCTCCCTTAGTTGGCTATAGAATGCCGGCCAGTCCTTCTTCAAAGTCAATGTTGTCTTGAATCACAACATATAAAGAGAGTCATGCCATCCACTCATGGGCGCATGGCCTCATGAATTTTCATTTGGTGAATGTGCCCAGGTAATCAGCAGCTTCAGAAAGAAATGGAGTATTAAGAAGTCCCTTCCTCAGTTTACCCAAACTATCACAAAAGATTTTGGCATATATAGGTACAGATGCATTTGGCAATTTTTTCTGTACTTCATAAAAAGGACTCACCCGGTGTGTGAGTCTCATAATCAGACTTTTCTTTGCAGCAATATCTACCTGTGTTTACTCCTCTAAAATACACTGCTGTGACTATATCCTCATTTATTGATTTTCTCTACAATGGAGGAACACTTGACTTGTCTCCACTGCTTGGTTATTGAATTCCACTGTTACAGTTATGTGGGTGATGCTGTTATAAGCCATCTCAGGACGTTTTTGGCGACGAGGGAACCCAAGTATTTCTGTGGGGCAGCCTACAATTATTTTTGTGGGCGTGAACTGAGCCCTGGAATGCTGTCCTCGCAGGTAACTTCAGCCTGGGTAGATACAGCAGGACAGGCTCTCACAATGGTTACACTCCCACCACTGATCTGGTCTTGCCGCCTCCCCATGTGCATTCCCCCGCCGCATGGCAGTGGCGCCTCCGTGGTGACCAGATGGCCCTGGGGAGTGTGTCTGTCTCTAGAATCCTTCTGTTGTGTGGATCCCTTTGTGCCTAAACCAGTCCCAAGATATCTTAATCACTATAGCAGCATAATAAATCTTGATCTAGCGAAGTCCTCTGTATATCATGGAGGGTTAATATCCCTCCTTTGGCCATGTTTACTTTCTCTGGAACACTTTAAAACTTTTGGTGTAGAAGTCTTGACCATTATATTAGATCTGTTTCTAGGCCTTTTTCGAACTTCAGTGCTATACTAAATGTTATTTTCTTACTGAAAATAACAAACAAATTTCATTTTATTGTGTATTACAAATATAGAGATATAGTTTCATTGGGAAATCATGTTTTATCTGCCAAACTTGCTAAGTTCATATGTAAATATTAATTTTTATGGATTCTTTTGGATTTTCTGCATATACTACTGGATAGTGTGTAACTAATGACTTTTTTTCTTTTAAATTTTGATAGCTGTCTTACTATTTTTTAATTTTATTTCACACATAAAGAAAGATGTTGAGAGGTGGCCATAAGTTAAGACAGACATCCCTATCTCATTTGGGATCTCAGGGGGAAGCTTTCGATGTTTTATCATCAAGCAAGCCGTTTGCAGTAGCTCTGCCATAGGTATGGGTTAAATTTCATTAGATTAAGGGAGTTCCTTATATTAATAGTTTTCAAAGTTATTACTTTTAATAAAAAGTAGGCACTGAATGCTATGAAATGTTCTTTGACATTTATTGAGATGATCATATGGCTTTTGTCCACTTTTTAGTATTATAAATTACAAAAGTTGATTTATTAATATGAAGCCAACCTTACATTACTAGAACAAATCCTATTTAGTTGAAACAGATTATCTGTTGAATGTATTACTGGATTGGCAATTTGCCAATAGTTTGCTCAGGATTTTTGCATGTACTTTCTGAAAGAAAAAAGCCTGTAATCTTCGTTTCTTTCAATATCCTGCTTAGGTTTGCAATAACAAGTTTATGCAGGTCTTTTAAAATCAAATGTTGTTCTGTCTTCTGCTGTTTTCTGGAATAATATGTATTTGCTCATTTTGCTTTTTTGTTCATCAGTGTTGGGAAGAATTTACCAGTGAAGTTTTAATTTTCTTTGTGGAAAGGGTTTTAGACACAGATTCAAATTTCTTTTACATTAAAAAAATAAACAAACAAAACAAAACTAGTGAGATGTTGTATATCTTACTGTGTTTGTTTTGGTGAGACAATGGTTGTTGTCCACATTATCTAAATGTACATAGTGTCTAAAATGTGATTGCCAATATCTCTTCAGCTGTTTTCATATCTATATTGTATGTAGTGATGTTATGTTTAGGATACTGGTAGTTTGTGCATTTTGTCTTATTTTCTCAGTCTTGTGAGGGTACTTACCATTTTATTACACTGTTCGAAAGACCACCCTTGACTTTCGTTTTCTAGTCCATTAATTTCTGCTGTTACACAGATTTTATTTTTTATATTTTGATGTAATTTGATGAGCTCCTTGAAAAGTATACTTAGATCCTAATTTCCAGCCTTCCTTCTTTTTCAACATTATCAATAACATCAGACAATAATTTCCATACTAAGTATACCTTTGGTTGCATCTCACAAATTATGATATGTTATAATCAAAATATTTTCTCATTTGCATTGTGGCTCCTTTTTTAGCTCATAGGTTATTTGCAGATGCATTCTATAATTCTCAAACATTTGGTGATTTTCTTGATATCCATTATTATAATTCTTCCATGATCAGAGTATGTACTCTATGTCACTCAGGTCCTTTAAATGTAATAAACTGATCTGTATCCAAAGAATGTATACTCTGCAATTGTTTGGTAATGGTGTTATATGTAAGTCAGTTAGTCACTTGGTAGTTATTTATTTCGAAATTTTATCTGCTTATTTCATGATTTACTAAAAAAAAATTCTTTAAAATCCCCATTTTCATTGTGAATTAATCTTTCTCCTTACAGCTGTTTTTACTTTGTATATTTTGTGCTGATTTAACATTTTATCATTTTGAAATGTCCCTTTATATCACTTCTATTTTGTGTGTGTGTGAATTGCGTGTTACTAAACCACATTCTCCCCATTATTGTTGTTTGCAGGTATATCTTGCTTTATCTTTTACTTGCAAGTTTTCTGTTTGCTGCGATGACTGTTTTTGGGGGCGTTAGAAGGCTCTTATTCTATTAATTGATTTCTGTTTAGTCCAAATGTTCTTTGTATCATTATATCTCTTTACTTGTCCTTTTCTTAATTACAGAAGTGTTTTTATTTGCTTTCTGTGCTTTATTCATTTTTCATTTGTGCATTTTATTTTTATTCTGTAGCAGCATAGAACTCACTACCACATTTATTTCCTTCAGCATATTTTCCCATGTATTTTAATATTATATTTTTTTTATTCAGTCTGATTCTCACAAAACCCCTTTAAGGAAAGCAATTCTTAGAATCCAGCCATTTCATTTGTTATCTGTTTAATGAACAAGCATATATGTTCTATTGTATTTGAATTTGACTTTTCTATTTCTTTATTTACAAACTTTTAAAATAGTTCACAAAATATTGTTATGACATTTATTAATTTTCTATGTTTTGTACAATGACTTTAAAGCTATATCATTTTTAATTTTAAGTATTCTCTTTATATAGTCCACCAATTATTTATATTATTTTCTTTTAACAGACTTTTATTGGAGACATCCTCTTGCTTGTTAATCCATTCAAGGAGCTTCCAATTTATTCCACGATGGTGAGTATAAAATTTAAAATACCATTTAAAAATGGAGAGTAATACTCACCAGATATCCCTATTTGCATCAAATGATCGATTAAGAAGAAACCCCAAGGGGCGCCTGGGTGGCTCAGTTGATTAAGCGACTGCCTTCAGCTCAGGTCATGATCCTGGAGACCCAGGATCGAGTCCCAGATCGGGCTCCCTCCTCGGCGGGAAGCCTGCTTCTCCCTCTCTCATTCCACCTGCTTGTGTTCCCTCTCTGGCTGTGTTTCTCTCTGTCAAATAAATAAAATCTTAAAAAAAAAAAAGAAGAAGAAGAAACCCCAAAATAATAAGTAAAGTTAAACTTCTTAGAAAATTCTAAATTTAAATTTGCATAATAATGACTGTAATTTGTTCTAAGACAAAAATGGAAAAGAGTGTGATCTTAAGAAAAGATTCTTTTGCACTTATAATGTGTCATTTTCCTACAATTGTAATTATTAGGCAGACTTCTAAAAGTTGGCTTACAGTCCCTATTTCAATATCATGACCTCCTTCAGAAAAGTTTTATGATGTTAAAACAATGAAAATGAGAAAGCACAATATTGAATTTTATGCATTTTCCCAAATGACTTTCCACTGTTAATTATGAGACTCTCAAAATTAAAAGAGAAATTGCTTTTGGAAAATTATTCCAGGTAATTGAAAACACGGCATGATTTTTGAGTAGTAATAGATCAAGAATATCATTGTGCAGCTCTGTATTTTTTTTGTAAGCACGACCTGGTTCCAATGAAAGCAGAATCCTTACTAGGGAGCAGGAACATGACAAAGAGGAAAGGGGAGTGGACATGTATTCTTGAAGCAGGGACACACTCCTAGATGTTGGAGAGGAAGCTGGCAGGAGACAGGTTGGAGGAGAAAACGGAGAGGAAGATGGGAAGAGAGAGAACACCTTTTTTAAGCTCCCAAAGAATCAATGAAGAATTCTTAAGGAACCCCTTCTGAGATAGAGTGCCCACTCACTACTCCAGCCTCCGTCCTTCTTACCAAGCTCACTTCCACTGTTGCTTTAAAACTGCTGCACCTTGCCCACTTTCCTCACTCCACTCAGGCTGATCCCAGCTTTAGCCTTGGGCAACCTGAGTGTGTGGTCACGTGATGGACCAGGGCAAGAGCAGTCATCTACAGTCATCTCAGGAGTTCTATCAGAGGAGTTTAACCTGACCTGTGATGATGAAATAGACATATGCACTGTTCATATTTTTATTTCTTTTTATGTCAGTTCTTAATAATTTTGTTTTACTAGGATTCTATTCATTATACTTAATCTTCCAAAGTTTGGGGCATATAATTATTCATGAGTCCTATTTATTTTTTTAATGTTTGTAGAATTTTGAGTGATTTTGTTTCACTCTCAGTGTTGGTCATGTATGCCTTCTCTGACTTTTTAAACTCAATTTGCTAGGATTTCTTGATTATATCAATCCTTTCCAAGAAAACGTTTTCTTACTTACATTTTATTCTACTGTATTGTATTTACTCTGTGTGATTGATTTCTGCTTTTTCTTTTTATTGTCTTCTTCTTTCTAAGTTCTTAGAGTTTCAGTTGATAGTCATTTAAGTTATATAGTTATATTGCCAATTTTCTGCTTGTATAAATAAGTATTTGGGAGTTTTAATTTTGCTTTAAACACAGTTTTCTGCATTTTTAAAAAGACTTTATTTATTCTTTATTTATTGCTTTGAGAGCGATGCATAGTGAGAGAGAATATGAGCAGAGGGGAGAGGCAGAGGGAAAGGGAGAAGCAGGGTCTGCACTGAGCAGGAATCCCAACACGGGACTCCATCCCAGGACCCTGAGATCATGACCTGAGCCAAAGGCAGACACTTAACTGATTGAGCCACCCAGGTGCCTGAGCTTTCTGCATCTTTAATGCTTTCCAGGTTTGTTACTGACTATTAATGTGTTGCTTCTGGCTTATATCTGTGGTATTAGAGTCAGTAAGAATCTTATGGTGAGACAAAAGCTAGTATTAAATAATTGCATGGAATATATACATATATAGCTATTACATAAATACTTCTATGGATTTAGAGGTCAAATTCTAAGGACTAAGGAAAATGTAATATAAGAAATTGTTTTAGTATGATATTTTACTTGTCATGTTATAGTCTATTTCAAATGAAACAGACTGATTTTGTGGTTTCTGCATTTTTAGGGTATTAATAGTGTGACAGTTTTATGGCTTCAAGTAACATGTTGTATTTACAGGTCTTCCAGAAATACATGTTAATAGAGAAAAGGAGAGACATTAGGAGACATATTTCTTTATTAATGTAGGAATAAAACATGATCCACTGAGATTTTTGCACGAACAATTAATTAAAACTTAAAATGGTGAATGCACCCAGTAGCTTACATGTATCATCCTTTATCCATCAATTCCAGTGGACTCTGGCATAGAATATAAGAGGAAAATGTACATATTTAGGTAATATATGTACTAATAAAAAGCTTACAATTAAACTGCCCACTTTTTATAGGTCATAATGAGATTTTACTGTGTTTGGTGCTTTTGGAATTTACTTCCATCATGTAGAATCAAATAGTTTGTCCTTTCCTGGCCTACAAGTAATAACACATAATATAATCATAGATATTGGATAGATGTAACGACTTCATTTTTAGCCTGAATTAGTGGGTATCCTCTGTAGCAGTGTTAGTACCTTGCAATTTTAAATCAGTTACTTGTGCACCGAACCACATCAAGTCACCTCACTGTCCTATGGACATGTAGGAGAAAGTTTCACTTATTTTTATGCTCACTGATTATATGATCATGTGTATGCTTATTATCTTAAATAACAAATTCTCTTCAGATAGTTTCTTCCCTCATTAGGTTAATAAAAGAAGAGAATAAAACATTGAATGTGATCATATCTGTAAAGATTATATAGACCAGGAGAATGACTTCTGTGTTTCATGTTGAAAAACAAATCCACATGCATCATCAGTAGCTCACTTAAATTTTGTTACCATTAACTGTGTTATGTTAGGTTTTGCATGACATTCGTTTCTTACTTCTAGGAGGCCATTAATCATGGATGTAGAGCCCTCTGTTGTTGAGCTGCATTTTGAGACTAATGCAGAGGGGAGAGGCAGAGGGAAAGGGAGAAGCAGCAAGCAGCCTTGTCCCAGAGGTGGTTTATGGCCATAAGCAATGTTGATGTGATGTGAATAGTCATGGAGAGGAGGGGCAGCCAGGGGGCCAGGAGACAGACAGTTGTAAATGAAGTGTAACCAGCAGGGGGTGCTCACTGTTGTGCAGCCCATTTATGTGGAAGGCGAGTGACGGGCATTACTCATTTTAAACATGTAAGAGGTAAGGAAGAAGGAGAAAATAGAAAAGCTGCTGGTCTTTCCGAACAGGCTTTGCAAAAGAAGCAGTGTTATATATAATCAGGGACAAGGATGCTTCAACAAACCAAGAAACATTTATTGACTCTATTAAACACAATGCGTTATGTTAGATATTTGGGGATGCTAAGTAAGCTTCTCCTCATCCTTAAAAACTGCATCGACATTGTAGAGATAATGCATAAATAATGGTAAACATAGTCACAGGCTTCCCTTGTGGCTGAGGACAGTAAGATAGCTGTATTGAGAATGTACACTATTAATTGACAAGTCAGGAAGTTGCAGGGAAGGAGAACTTACCAAGTTGAGAAAGGCTTTATTTGGAAAAGCAATGTGATTGGTGCAAATTCTAAGGAATGAGTAAGGAAAAGAATGAGTAAGGAATGGTAAGGGGAGTGGAAATATACTTTGGAGAATTGTCTAGAGTCACATTATGGGACCAAAAATATAGGATCACTGAGGAGAAGGCACAGACTAATCTTATAAGATCAAGAAGATCAAAAAGTTAAAGAATTGAAAATCTGGTTTAGATGTAGACTATCAAGCTAAGTTAGAGAGTTTGGGTGTTAACTTTAGAAAATAAAGACTCACTGGAAACAAGTTCAATACAAATAGTGTTTATAAGTCTGTTGCCATCAGTTTAAGAAAAAAAGACATTTAGGCAAGAAGAATAGTATATACTGAAATACTTGAAGAGCAAGCCTAGTGTGGGGCCTCTGGTGGGAGTGGGCCAAAGTTGAGTGAGTGTGTGAAAACACGGTAAGAAGGACCTGCAGGGAATTGCATTTGAGGAACAAGGAAGTGAAGAGCATCCCTTGAAGATACAGGTTTTGAATTTGTGAGTCTAGGAGAATCTATAACAAAAAAGAAATAAAAGGAAAGAAAAATTGATGAGGAAAAACAGGTTCAGGTGAATGTACAAAGTTTTTGGAGGTTAAACTGGAATGTTGAGGTTCTACCTTGGATGCAAGATTAGGAATAATTCACATGGATATTTCATTTGGTAAGATTTCTAGGATCCACAGCAAGTTTAAGAATGAGGTAGAAAAATAGCAGAAAGCAATGAAGGAGGAGGAAGAGGATAGGGAAAAGGGCAGGGGGAGAGGAAGGGAGGAAGGATGGGGAGTCCACAATGCAGGGCAGATGGCGGCCAATAAAGAACCAGGTCTAGGGATACCTGGGTGGCTCGGTTGGTTGAGCGGACTTGGCTCAGGACTTGATCTCTAGAACCTGGGATCGAGCCCGCACATCAGGCTCCCTCTCCCTCTGCCCCTGACCCTGCTCATGGTGTGCTCTGCCCCTTTCTCTCAAATACCTCTAATTAAAATCCTTAAAAAACAAAACAAAATGGATATAGTGCATTGTCATGGTAGTCATTGGAAAGGACAAACATATTGGTGTTTGCATCATTGTGGAAACCAGAGGACACATAAATGTCATGAGAGTGGACACATCAGCCAGTAGACACATAAATGTCATGAGAGTGGACACATCAGCCGTAGATACGCATCCGTGTCAGACTTGTCTCACTGTTCCCTTTACGTGGACTTCACAAACCAGAGATGCATCTCTTGGAAACCTCAATGTGCAAAATAATGATGCCATTCCAGATAAAAGACCTGGAGGTAATTTCTCAAGATTTTATTTTCACGTATACGAGGACACAGACATGCTCAGAACTCATTTTCTCTTTGTCCTCTGTTGACGGTGAGATGAAGCTCTCCCACCGTAGAAAATGGCATCTAGTGCAGGATGTCAGGCTTAGGGCTCATTAAATTTCAGATGCTCTTTCTGTTGGTCTCCTAATGTTCCCACTGCATGTTCAAATTTGGTGAGTAGCTGGGATGACTGAGCGGGGAAAGAGGACCCGGTGTGCTCTAGGGCTTATCCCATGGTAGGCCTGCTGCAGAGTTCTGTGTAGATCATCACATCTAATCACAAAAGGCGGTACAATCAGTATAAGAATTATTATTTCCACTTTGGAGGTGAAAACAACAAGCCTTAAGTAGAATTAACGAATTTTCCACTTAATGAGTGGGAGGGACAGATTTTAAATCGAGATCATGTAACCCCAGAGCAGATGGATGAGGGATTCTTCTCAGCGGCACAGATGTAGACCACAGAGGCAATTTTGTTTATTACTATATGTGATCCTTTGTAAAAAAACAAATATTTTTTCCAGAATATGTCATCTCATAGTTATATAGATAATGAGTAGGTAATCCAGTCAGGCAAGTAGAGTGGTGTGTTCGTGCCATAGCGGGAAGCCAGCAGCCTCTGCTGACGTCAGGGTGATTCCACAGGATAGGGAACCTGGACAGCTGGGAGTCCCCTCCTCAGTCGTGGAAGTGCATGGTCGGCTTCAGAAATCAGAACAAGGAAGGATTCTGCAGTCCCCCTGCAGTTTATTGAGAGGCGTCAAGCTTGAAAGTAGGAGGGAGGTGATTCATAAAAACAAAACAAAACAACAAAAACAAAAAAAACCCAAATCCTATTCCTGAGAAGCAGAGCGTCCAGCCAAGGGGCAAAAGGAGGTACCCATGAAGGAGCTTGATGCGATGTCATCTCACCCATGAGTTCCGGTTGAGCACTTAAAATTACTCTTGTTCCCAGATGATGCAGATGGGGAGAGAGTAAGGTGGAGGGAGAGAGAAGGCATGTGGGAGTGCAGTGGACCAGTGAGAACATGCGATAATATTAATAATGAAAATGACAGTGGCAGTGATAACCAACCTAAAAGCTACATGGCTTGTCAGGACACTGGAACCATAGGGGCACCCGGGTGGCTCAGTCGTTAAATGTCTGCCTTGGGCTCAGGTCCTGATCCTGGAGTCCTGGGATCGAGCCCCGCATCGGGCTCCCTGCTCAACAGGAAGCCTGCTTCTCCCTCTCTCATTCCCCTGCTTGTGTTCCCTCTCTAGCTGTGCTTCTCTCTGTCAAATAAATAAATAAAATCTTTATAAAAGAAAAAAAAAGAAAACTGGAACCACGTAAGTGAAAATCTTCAAGCTTCAATAGAAATAATTAATTAGAATTGGTCATTATCTTAATTAAATGCACTATTATATTAACATGATTATTCTGTATTTGCATTACTTATGATGCCCAGGATCAGCATCGAGCTCAGTATTACCAGGTGGTGGCAAGGGAATATTCTACAGCAGAGAAGTGTTAGTATGATTATCATGAATCGACATAGATACCCAAGATCCTTGATACGTCTAATGCCTAGTAAAACTTGGCCTTCAAAGATGTGAGCCTGGAAAGGTTTTCCATTTCTTATGGAGTCGGAGTCATACATGCTCTTGGCTATCTTTTGTCTTGCTTCGTTTGTAACAGCTAATGAAATTCCCAGCAGGATTTTAAAGATGGAGCTTAAAAGCATTCTGTTAAAATTTGATTAGGACCATGTTGGACTTAGGACATGAGATAGTTCACAAGGAACGGAACTTTGTCAAGCAAGAAAATAGAGCTGAGGTGGAACTCCCTGGTTGGTTTATGAATTATCGTGTGTGTGTCACTATCATTAATTCTTTTCATATCCATTTTAAATTCTGGAATAATTTAAAAAATACAAAAATCTGAAAACTATTTCAAATAAAGAAGTCCCATTTGTTCACATACACTTCTGAGATTGGGATGAAGCTCTAACAATGTGCTAAGAACACATCATCCCCTACTTCAATTGTAACATTTGTTTTCTGCATAGAACAAAAAATAAAGCTTTGTTTTAATTATATGGTTTCTTAGATTAGCTGGTGTCGTGTGCTATGAACACAGGCAAAGTCCTTTTTGTAAAGCAATGACAACCACTCTCCTGAAACTATTATCCTTTCATCCAGTTTTTTTTTTTTTTGAAGATTTTTATTTTTTTACTCATTGGGAGAGAGAGAGAGAATGAGCGTGAGCAGGGGTGGGAGAGAGAGAGGGAGGAACGGACTCCCCACTGAGCAGGGAGCCATACCTGGAACTCGATCCCAGGACCCTAAAATTATGACCTGAGCTGAAGGCAGGTGCTTAACTGACTGAGCCACCCAGGCGCCCCTCATCCGGTCTTCTATATGTTCACTCTACATAGGCACATATGGTCTCCTACTTACCTGTGGTTTCACTCTCCATGGTCTCAGTTACCTGTGGTCAGAGACAATAGGGGACCGATCCTACTTCATCAGAAGGTCAATCAGAAGGTCAATAGTAGCCTGACCCTGCATCACGTGTCTGTGTCACTCACTGTACATGGTCATCTTCCATCATCCCAAGAAGAGGGGTGTATATAGGACAAGGAGGTATTTTGAGAGAGACAGAGACCACACCTGTACAACTTTTATTACAGTGTATTGTGAAGAGTGTTCTATTTCATTGTTAGTTGTCATTGGTCATCTCTTACTGTGCCCAATTTGTAAATTAAACATTATCATAGTTAGGTATATATAGAAAAACACATAATGTATATAGGGTTCGGTACTCTCCATGGTCTTGGGTGTCCCATGGGGGTCCTGGAATATAGACTGTGGGTAAAAGGGGGACAACTGTACACATGATAAAAAAAAAACCCTCCAAATACTATTATTTTCCATTTTAATTCACTCAGATATATTGCTGATGTATTCAGATATATTAACTATATCATTTTATAAAACAAATCTTCATTCGCCTTTGTGCTTTTTTATGTTGATAATTTCAGTTCTCAATTTATTCTAAATGCCCTAAAAGTATTTTATCATATAAAAACACAATCCATTGGGGCCTCTGGGTGGCTCAGTCATTAAGCTTCTGCCTTCGGCTCAGGTCATGATCCCAGGATCCTGGAATTGAGCCCCGCATTGGGCTCCCTGCTCGGCGGGAAGCCTGCTTCTCCCTCTCTCACTCCCCCTGCTTGTGTTCTCTCTCTGGCTGTGTCTCTCTGTCAAATGAATAAGTGAAATCTTCAAAAAAAACCAAAACCCACAATCCATTATATTCATCCATTAAACCCTATACTGCTTTTTAAATTACTGGCCTGTGCCTGCTCTTACAAAGAGTACTAAGAACCATTGCATGTGTGCTTTTGCTAATGTTCGAGAGTTTCTTCAGTGAGATTCCTGGTCAAGCCCACCTTAAGTTTAGAAGTCATTACCAAATCATTGTTCAGTTACAACAGCTCTCCATTGCACAGGTGTGTTTCTCTCGTGCTGGAGAAAACTCCTTTTGAAACCAAGCTCCACCATTAACTAGCTCTGTGACCTTTTACCGGCTACTAACGTCTTTGCTTCCATTCCCGCACTCTCATACCCAAGGCATAGATTTCTGAGACAACTGGATGAATGCGAAATGCAGGTGTAGGCCATTATGACCATTAGGCCAGTGATGAAATGACCAGTATTTTGTATCTGTCACCTTCCTGTTTGAAATGGCATTTCCCTGGTTACCAGAGAGTTTCTGCTTCTTTTCTCCTACTTATTGGTTATTTTTTTCTTTTGTATTCTTTGTCCAGTTTTCTATTTTATTTCCTGTCTTATTTATCTGTAGGAGTCGTTTATAAGACACTGCTAATGTATTGATAGTACACACCGCTTAATGTCTTCCCTGTCTTTGATTTTTATCGTATTACAGTAGGTGTGATGTCTATGGTCGAACAGCATTCGCCAGATTTACTATTCTGATATTGATTCATCCTTCCCATTAGAATTTGCATTTGGGAACCCGATTTCCTTATTCCAAATTCATGAGAGTATGATTCTGTTTATTCGTATAAATGTTTTATGCTTTGCTATTTATATTTGGGACTGAAATTTATCTGGAATTCATTTTTACACGTGACATGAGACAGAGATCAGTGTTCATTTTCTTTCCTATCATCAGCCCATCCTTTACGTGAGCCTAACGCATGAAACAGCCCCCTTTTGGACCCCAAATCCATACCCACATGTGAGAGCTCTCCCCACTCTTGCCCCTCTGTGATCGCTAGCCCGTTGGCCAAAGCACCACCAATCTGACTTCTATGGTGTAGCTTCATTTTACCTGGTTTTATGTTTTATCTTATAGAATGTTCTCTCTCGTGTGTCTGACAGATTCCCACCCAATATTATGTTCGTGAGATTCATCCAACTTTTTTTTTATAGCTATAGGTCATTTATTCTATTAAAAAAATTATTTCCCCTATGATTTTAAAAGACTTCAAATGTATGAGACATTGGCAGATAAATAGCACAGTTTTTCCCAACCATTTCAAATGATTTTCTGGTAAGTACATGCATTGTGCACTTCCTGAAGGCAAAGGCATTCCTTCACTGTGCAACCTCCATACCACCCCTGGAGTCAGGAAATTCCTCCTCATGCACTGTGACCATCCAGTCAAAACACCCCATTCAGGTGGTTCCCGTCGCCCCAGTAATGCCCACGGAGCCAGAGACCCAGGCCGCCATGACAGGACGGGCGCACTTCTGCCTTGTCTGGACACGTTTCTATCTTCTGATGAGCGTCCAGGCCACTTACTTTGTAAGAGAATAATGAAGTGTATCTGGTGTTTCTTCATGACTCAGATGTCTCCCCATCATTCATTGTTTATCCCAAATTAACAGAATTTACTAGAAGTTTTCAAAAGGATTGAACATACTGGCACCATGGCAATCCTCATAAATCACGATGTCACTGAAATTAAGTTCTTTTTGTTTTTCTGAGAAGTTTGTGAGTGCTTCCATTACTGAGATGAAATGTTGCCGAGCGATGCTGTGTGTGAGGTCAGTCTCCACAGGTTCAGCTTACCGCACGGGTTCCTGTCACACTGGACGTGTGTGACCTGGTCTGCCTAAGGACAGCAGAGGGATCTCAAGCCTGTGCACCAGGTCTTGAAGGATCAGACGCCCACCAATCTTTTATCATTGTGAACACTTCAAACGTGCTGAAAGGGGTGAAATTTCCTAGATATTTCATAGTTACAAATGAGTCTCAGACATCGAGCTTCCCCAGGGTTTTTTTTTTTTTAAGATTTTATTTGACAGAGAGAAACACAGCCAGAGAGGGAACACAAGTAGGGGGAGTGAGAGAGGGAGAAGCAGGCTTCCTGCTGAGCAGGTAGCCGGATGTGGGACTCGATCCCGGGACTCCGGGATCATGACCTGAGCCGAAGGCAGTCGCTTAACCGACTGAGCCACCTGGGCGCCCCCCCAGGGTTTGAATCTTGGCAATAAATCAGCTGTGCCCAAGGTGGAGGAGCCCACACCTTCTCACGGGGTCTGTCTTGCGCTCTGCCCGGCAGGTGTCTCAGCTCTACCTCAGCAGCACGGGGCAGCCCTGCTCCTCCTTGCCGCCTCACATCTTCTCCTGCGCCGAGAGAGCCTTTCACCAGCTTTTCCAGGAGCAGCGGCCGCAGTGCTTCATTCTCAGGTGAGCCCGCCCCTCGCCCGCCCCCTCTCGCCCGCCCTCGAGTGATGCCAAGATGTGCGGGGGGCCTGGGCGGGAGACCCCCCTTTTGGACCACGTTCATGGACTTGCTCAGTACCTGGCAGTCCACTGTGTCTTTGCAATAAGTAATTTGACTCGTTACCAAGGAGAAACATCTCTGTTCTTCGGAGCAGCCCCAAGTGTGACGGAATCAATATCAACACACTTAACCTCAAAGTCAATTCATTTTGAAGATTTACTGCTCAGGACCAGAGTGGTTTTGCTCTCCAACCTCAGGAATCACGGGGAAAGAAACGCACCCATGATTAGCACCCCTATGTGCTGTGGCCCGAAACACAAACGATTACCCTGCAGCTGTGGGTTTCACCACCTGCTGCTCGCTACTTACTTCTGCTTATGTTTTACCAAAAGCATACACCTGAAAGTACTTTATACTGAAATACCATGGTCACATCAGTTCATAAACAGCAAGATGTGATTTACATTGGAGCAAAAATTCACACACACATGAACCGCAGGATGTGGAGGTGAAACGTAATTAAAGTACTATTTTGGCATTAAAATAAGATCTCGTTGAGAATTATGTTTCGTGTTAAGGGCAACCTCTACCAGAGGGCACCTACGTAAATCCTTAAGGTTTCCCCAAGTTACAGTCAGGAGTGCTGACGCAACTGAACGTGCCCATCAGGCTTCGCCCGACTCATCAAAGTGACGTGAGAGACAGGAAACACGGACACCTGGATAGAACATTTAAATACTTAAGTAAGCACTTACTGACACACTTTTCCATTACCGATTTGATCAGAACTTCCAGAGAGGGTCAGATGGAGGGCTTGCAAACATCCGTGTTCTGGTTTTCAAAACAGCACCCAAGTGGGGGGTTTCACCCTTGTTCTGAAGTGCCCCCAGGGTGGGAGAGGCCCCAGCCATTTTTGAATCAATCAGCTGTGTTCTCATCTGCTTTTTCTGTCTGATTATCTAGTCTAACGTTGACCTAAAAGGGGAACGTTTTTAAAAAATCATGAGATTGTGGGGCATATGTTTACTGGCATGCTCAGTAATAACAGCTGATGCTGGCTGAGAACTTAGCAAGAGCCAGGCCCGCCGCGAGGTGCTTTCCACATCTTCCCTTATCCGCTTGAGTGATCTTACGAGATGGGTATTATTACTATTAGCATCACGATTTTAAGTGTCAGGTGACTGTGTATTAGGAGGAATGACTTGTCTAGTGTCTCCAATTAGTAAATAGTGGATCTGGGATGTGAGCCCAATAGTGTGAATGAGTAAGTGGTGATTAATTAGTGTAGGGTCCAAGTGGATGCTGTATGTGGGACTGGAACCCATCGTCTGGTCTCTGGGCCTGAATGAAGCTTATCCACCAGTGCATGGCCGGCCCCCTGCGGCCATCCCAAGGAGGTTTCCAGCGGCTCACCCCGGGCTTCCTTAACATGAAGGCCACAGATCCATGGATTTTCCTAAATTCTTATTGAATCCACTTAATTATTCTGAATGACATTGGTCCGTAACAAAGTTCTCAGTCTCTGATGAATTGTATCCTTTGGGATTCTGCCTGTTAGAGACTTCACAATATCTAGCAAGTTCTTTCAGTAAATAAACCTGTTGATCTCTAACCCAGTGCTTTCTACATGACTTTGCTCAGGGAACTGCTTTTCCACTAGGACCTGTTAATATTCTGTGGAAGCAGTATTTCTTTGAGGCATTTTTAAAGGCTAATAGTGTTGTGTATCAACCAGTTTTCTTAAAAAAAAAAAAGATTTCTTCGTTCACGTTTCAAGAAATGAAGAACAAATCTGTAATCACAAGGACTTATTCTTTTAGTCATTCTCTGTCTTCTTTCAGGGTTGATGGTTTCACGTGGCTTCTGTCTTCTTGATTGTCTTGCCTAAGATAAAGGCTTTCTGCACTTACTATACTAGAAATTAGTCAATTTAGAAGTCAGCTAAATACATTGTTTGAAGATCATTTTGACAGTCTGTTGTGGCTTTATTTGAGAGAGAGAGAGACAGAAGGACATGAGGGGAAGGAAAGAGTGTCTTTCTTGAGCAGACTTCTTGAGGAGCAGAGAGCCCTGTGTGGGGCTCCATCTCACGACCCTGAGATCACAACCTGAGCCAAAACCAAGAGTTGGATGCTTAACTGACTGAGCCACCCAGGTGGCCCAAGAGAGTCTATTGTATCTTACAACCAGCATTTGCAAAGGATAATTTGATTTGGAGTTCAAAACACAAATATCCTTGGAATAGTCCTCCTAGAATTTAGGACTAGGGTGGGACATTTTAAATTTTATTTGCAAAATTTCAATTTGTTTTTTCACTTTGTTGATTATTATAGGCCCCACTAGCATACCAAGCTTCATCTTGAGGAGTAGTTTTTAGTAATTTTCAGATCCTGATCCCGGATTATAACTGAGAGTTTGCTGTTCACTATCATCAATCTTATCTTTAATTTTCTGAAGGCCTTGATACATGGTTTTAATTAATTGTTAGAGCACATGTGACAAAAATCTATTATCCAAACAGCGTGTGGAGCGAATCTAAATTAATGTTATCTGCTGAACATACACTTAACTTGTGAAATATGCAGTATGGGGCCTGCCTATATCATGTAGCAGACAAGGCTGATCAAATAAGCTTTAAAATTCTTCTGGGCCCCTGATTGGCACCATCCAAAATCTCTGGGCACGTTCTAATTGAATTACAGTCAGGATTTGCAGATCAAGGAATGTTTCTTGAACACACTGAGCTAGGATTTTTAGTTTTAATGTGATCGCCTGTAGAGTCAACCCTATCCTAACATATCCCATACTAATTTTTTCTTTTATTTCCTTTTATTTTACTCAGTTTAAATGGAATATGGCCATTTTGAGATTTTATGAGATGGTTAAAATGCATGGGGATTTTAGCCAGCTGAGAGAACTGATGATGGTTTTCTCTGCTCCTACATGTGGGGAAGAGTAAGCCCAGTAGTGGGGGGAGGAGAGGCCCCTCAGCCACAGCCCCTCACAGGTGCCTGGGGTCTTCATGTCCACAGATTGCTGGCCTCATCCATCTTGTAGATTCACCCCCTGTTTCAGGTTGCATAGTTCATGTTTGGGAAGTACAGGTTGAGAATTTCTTGTTGAATAATTGCTGCCTATTATTCAACGCTACCTCTTCTCCAAGAATCAGCTCACCCCCCACCTCATGTAGAAGTCTTCTCTGGTTTCTTCCACCTCTGGGCTCCCTGCTCCTTCACCTGTGGGCACCTTGTCCGCTGTGAACAGAATCTCTACAAAAACAAGATTTATGAAACAGCCAATTATTTTGCTAAGTAAGAGAATATTTATAACAGCAAATTCAAGTGTAGAAATTAAATTTCCATCACGAAAGAGCTAAATTGTTTCTTCTCTGAATGAGAAGGTTAAAAGCAAATATCTTTGGACCCAGAAAAGGAGCCCCTTCTCCTGCGAGGGCTTGGTCACCTGCTCCCTTGAGGCTCTTGGGGTGGTTCATCCAAACATCATTAAAATATTTATTGTCGGCATAGGTGAGGGGGATAGAAGTGCTTGTTAACAGCATGAGATTTGAATAAAAGAAGTAAATTGCAGCTTCTTTTTTTCTAACAAACATCCTTTAAACGAACTCACTGGTATGAAAGATGGACGGAGAAGCATGAGACATCACTAGTAAAGAGCTTTATAGATGTTTTTAATTTTTAATCCCTCAGATGAATAAGGACTTTTCAGGAATGAAGACTGTTTCCATGAGCATTCTGTCTGAAAACAGTAAGATCTTTATGTCAGTAGTCACTGCATTGGGTTATTTATGTCAACCCTCTGTCGCCTCATGTCAGAAATGTAAATTAGTTACTGTTTATAGAAATTAGATGAGTCAAGGGGCACCGAGGTGGCTCATTGGGTCAGGCTTCTGACCCTGGGTTTTGGGGTCGATCCCCAAGTCAGGCTCCAAGCTCAGCCAGGAGTCTGCTGGAGATTCTCTCTCTCCCTCTGCCCCTACCCCCCACTTGCACACACATGTACATACGTACGTTCTCTCTCTCAAATAAGTAAATGAAAATTTTTTTTAAGAAAGAAATTAGATGAGTTATGAAGTATACCTGAGAAATAGCCGAAGTCCTGTCATTATAAACAACAAGTTTGGTGAGTGTTTGTTTTCTGGAGCACGCAGAACGTCAGCCTCCCAGTAGCCTCAGGAGGCACCTGACCAGCTGAGGACCCCCTGGTCACATCTGACCACCTTCACAACTTAGTTTCAGGAGCTGCTTGCTTTATGTTCATTTTGAAGAGAAGACAAGGGAAGCGTAGGAAGCTTCCATGGGTCTCTCCAGGAAGATATAGTGTCTTTCCTGGAAGGCTCAGAAAGATTTATCAAGGTCACGTGGCATAGCTCTCGGACACACACGTGCATCCGTGCCGTGGAGACTGTCCCCTGGGGTCCACCTCACTTACCTCCATTCACAAAGCTGAAGACAAGCCCTCATTGTCTTTTCAGCTTGAGCCCTGTCTGCTGTAATTCACCTACGCGTGTGGTTCTACCCTGGAGACGCTGGATGGCAGACTCACCTCCCATTCATATGAGGTCCCAGCACCTAGAGACGTTGGCATTAAATTCATATGGTGTCCCAGTGTCTAGAACACCATAGGGCATGTGATGTAGTACGTGTGGACTAAATATTTCGGATGAACAAATCAGAGGGAAGAGTTAGCTGATACCATACACACATTCAAGGTTCTGTCATTCCCTCACCATCTTTGTATCTGAGGATTCTCTCTGCCCATTGGATTGTTGACTATATTCTCCAAAACAGTAAACTTAGGTTTTCTCTCTCTGTTTTCTTGTAGTGGAGAAAGAGGATCGGGCAAGTCTGAAGCCAGCAAACAAATAATGAGGCACCTCACCTGCAGATCTAGCTCCCACAGACCTGTGTTGGAGTCCAGATTTAAACACGTAAGTGTCTTGCTTGGGTTGGAGAATATGTTGAGCCAAGAAACCTGCAGTTTTCTGATAAACGAGGACATTGTGATAAGACCGTACTTTGGTCATAAATTGGCCATAAATTGGCCAAAGTTTGTAGAGATAAAGGAAAAAAGAAGATTGGTGCAAATTAATGCTGGTCAAGTGAAGGTTTATTTTCTTGGTTGTATTTGCAAATATTTTGGACACTCTCTTATTTGCTCAGAACAGTCGGGATGAAAACATGTAATAGACTTAGAGATTGTTGTTGTTTGCCTGGAAAGTGCCACTTTGGTGTGTTGATACCTTTGAGGGACTTGGCCTAATATGTACCCTTTTTGGGGGGATCATCGAGAGCTGATAGTAAAGTTTCAGTGTATATAAAAGAATTGGTAACAGGAAATGTTAATGACATTGATGAGCAGGTAATACACCTTCTCCCTCAATATTGATTTTTCTTGACCTACAACATTGTGTTAGTCTTAGGTATGCAACACAGTGATAGGATATGTGTATAGATTGCAAAATGATCACCACAATAAGTTTAATTAACATACATCACTACATATAGTTAATTTTTAAAATATTTTATTTATTTATTTGACAGAGAGAAACACAGCGAGAGAGGGAACACAAGCAGGGGGAGGGAGAGAGGGAGAAGCAGGCTTCCCGCCGAGCAGGGAGCCCGATGCGGGGCTCGATCCCGGGATTCTGGGATCATGACCTCAGCCGAAGACAGATGCTTAATGACAGAGCCACCCAGGTGCCCCCAATTTTTTTTTTCCTGTGCTGAGAACTTTTACGTTTTGCTAGCTTAGCATCTTTAAAAACTCAGAGCAGAGCTGCTTGCTGTGGTTGCCATGCTGCGCATTAGAGCTTCAGGGCTTACTTATCTTATAACTGGGGCTTTGTGCCTTTCGACTCCCTTCACTCCATTTAGAACTGATTTTAAGTTATGCTCAGTAAAACTTGCTTTTATATGAAGACACCTCATCGAGTTCCTTCATCCACGTAAAATATCGTCGGGATTTGAGGAGGAACTAGAAAGCCCTCTGAGTGGCTCAGATAAGGGTCGGAAAAACTCAGAAATCTTACCCAAAGACACACCTGCATGTGCTTGTCTCCTGTTCTTACACGGTTCCGGTAAGGTTCTGTCAGCAGTAGACTGGAGGAACCAGCGCGGGAGCTGCTAGAAAGATCCTACAATGCACATGCATGGGAGTGGGAACCCTGAGTGGGGGGAACAGAGAGATGATCAATAACCAATCAGGAAAATGACCAGAACTCAAAAGTGTGATGCTCTGGGAGTCTGCACCTGCAGGGCTAACCCTGCAATTTCATCGTTTTTTAAGAAATAGCTCTAGAATAATCCAAGTGCACAAAGATTATTTTTTTACATGCGCCCCATTACTTGAGGGGCCCTGGGCTCCTGTACTCTATGCTTCCTCGTGCTCTGTGGTCCCAGGACTTGGTCCTGTGTGCTGTCACACCCTGTCCTAACCCTATATGATGCCCTTTTTCCTGTGTAGAGCCCTGCCCAACAGCCTCCCTGGACATCCCACGGCATGCCCCTAACACATGACCAGAGCAGAATGGATAGACTCCGACATTTCTCCAGCATTTCCTCCCAGGTCACCCACCAAATTAATGGCACGGTCACTTTCTCATTTTCACACTGGGAACTGGCTTTTGCTTTGATGCCAGCCCCTCCCTGCTTTCCCCACAATCACAGTATCCCATCAGTCCTGCCTGCTGGTGGTTTCTTCGCCAGCCCTCTAGAGGTTCCCTGTTGCCTTATTCTTGCTGAAACCACCATTGAATATACATCCCCTGAGACTGGACCATGGTGCCTCCATCAATTAGTCATTTATTCAGCAGTAATTAAGTGGCGGCCATCTGCATTTCCCTTGAATTCAGACATGCCTGCCGCATAGTAGGGGCTCAGTTTCTACATAGCAAATGAATGAGTGCAGGCGGAAGACATCTGTAAGTATTTTTAGCACACCTACAATATAATTAATTATCCCAAGTTACATAAATTGATTGACTCTAGTAATCTCAGATGAATTTAGTGTGGATACGCCATTTGTATGTCATCAGGACCCTGTAAATTTTGGTGCGTGTGTGTGGTTATAGCCCATCATACGCCAGCCCCCTCCGTCGCGGTGTGCATGTCATGGTGAGGCTGGGCAGGTGCATGCCTTCTACCCCCAGGATCTCTCCTATATAAGCTTGCTGGGCACACATTTGCAGAAAGATACCTGCATTTCATTCAGCACGTTGATATTTGAAAGTAATGACATGGGAATAAAAAAAGCTGTTAGCTTAGATTGTTCCTTAAAATGGTGCCCTCTGAACAGTCAAGCGTTGAAGATGTAGAGACCGGTCGCCCTGAGAGAATCATGCTATTTGTGTTTGGTTTTCTGGACTTGCCCTTTTGACCTGGAGCTGCAGGCCAGAGCTGTTTCTGCCATGGCGATGTTCACAAGGAATATTCTGGACATTTTAGTATGTGATTCCTCGTTTAGGAATGAGAGGGACTTCTGTTTAATCGATACATCAATATAATGTCCTCATATTTTCTACTTTTGAAAAAGAAGTCCTTAAAAAGTTAAATCTGCTGTTCTGGATTCACAAACCTAACACTTAATTCTAGAGACTTTTCTCTTTGTGAAGAATGTACCATGAATCAATTCTGCAGCGTATCTCTGCTGACATACGTGATCATTAATGACTCTAATCCATAGCCACGTATTAAGTTCAAGCTGTATACTGAGAACTACATGATTTTACCACGCAGCTCACAATAATTTAACCTCTTCAGTCGAGTTGGGTAGAATAGCATAAATTATCTTTGTTCAGACATTGTCAGATACTGACTACTGACACATAAGAATTAGAGAATTTATAGAACAACACCGTTAAAAAATAGACTTAGTTTAACTAATGGAATAATGAGGTCTGTTGGCCTAATCATGCTGACAAGGAACTGTACTCCCCAATGTCAATTAGACACTAAAGCAATCATTTATTAAAATCAGCCTTTGTGAAAGAGCAGGCTGTGTAATTTCTAAACTGCCTTCTAGATTACTTTGTATGAATTGGCTTTGCATTTTAGCCTAATGGATACATACTAAGTCGCATTTCTTTAGATGGCCGTAACTCTTCCAAATCACTCAGCATCTGGGAATCAATATCATGATATCCATGCAAGTTTCAAGGACAGCGATTTCCCAACCATGTGTTTGTTTTTTCCATAAATCACAAAATGAGTGATTTTCTAGTCTCGTGAAATAATATTGCCCATGGTTGATTATGGCTTAGATTCATGTCGATTGTGCTTTTTTCGGTTTGTTTCTCCCTCAATTACAATCCATATGGATATCCTTTGGTGCCAGAGTGTTCCTGACAGTTACCCAGTCCGTCCTGGGGCAGCGCCCAAGTGTACGTGTGGAAATTAAATACAAATGTTGAATAGACTTCTGAATTGATTGGAAATCTTTGTAACATCCTAGGGGTTTAGTGAAATTTGAACGTTCCACAGATGGGCCTGTACTTCCTGCGTGAGGGAAAAGTCTGCTTAAGGAGATGAGTGCAGAGGAACGTCCTTGGGATAGGACCTGCTTAGTTTTAGAGTGTTGGGACCTGATTAGCCTGAGGGCAGCTATGACAGGTTCGATAACCCCCTGGTGAGTTAGGCATCTACAGATCTAAGACCCCCTGGTGATGACGCCTTCACAAGGCCTGTGCTAACCAAATGGAGGCAGATAGGTCAAGGAACCATCTGTGCATCTTGCTTCCTTGCCCCAGTACCAGAAATGTGTGAGCAGTCCAGGAATTGGGGAGGGGGCTAAAAATGTTATCTCACCCAACAGAGAAAATTACTGTGTGACTCATGCTTGCTGTTTGAAATGCATATAAACCCCTAGACCCTTGCATTCGGGGTCCTTGCTGAAAGCTGCTGCGCCGGGCAGATGCTTGGACCCCAGCTAGCTGGAAATAAACCTCGCTGTGTGATTTGCATTATCCTGAGCGTCCTCGGTTTCTCTTTGGGGAGGCGGTCAACATCGGACTCTGACACTTGATGGTGGGGCCTTCAGTAGAAGGCTTGAAGTTCAGTGCACGGAGGAGGGGTGAGGGGGGCGAGAAGGAAGCTTTGTAGGGGACCCCCGAAAGGGGAGGAGTGGATGAGCTCACTAGGACAGCCAGCCCGATGGCACCACACTGCTCCAAGGCCCCAGCCAGCGGCGTCGGTGTCCGAGGTGCCCCCGGGGCCGCGTGTGTGACGGACACACCGAGCATCTCCATGGGGGTGCCGGCTGCTCTAGCCCAGTGTTGCCCTGGGTCTCAGGGGACTGGGAGAGAAAAGCAGTCATTGGAGGTTATTCTGATCAGCAGTTTCTGAAGGAGAGTGAAGGAAGGATGGGGACCTTGAAGGAAGGGCGGAGGTGAGGAGCAGAGAGCATTTTCCTTGTGGTTTCCTTCAATGACTCAATCAAAGATCATTACCCGGAGCGTGGGGAGAAGAGAACTAAGTGAAGGTTTTGGGGGGCAAAGCGGCTGTTGCTGATTCCCACGGACCCACAAGCAGCACTCTCCGCGAGGGCACGGGGGTTTGGGGGGGCAAGAGCCGGAACTGGTGGGGTCTGAAGAGCCAGAGGGAGCCTGGCTCCCAGCCCAGACATGACCTGTGGCACCGCTGTGCAGGCCGCACACACAGTATCGAGAGACACTCAGCCGTCCCGTCCCTGAATCCTGATCTTACAGTTGGTCGTCCTGCCCTCGAAGCCCACAGAGGTTTACCGCATCCTGCCCTTGCCGTGGGCTTCCGAGTTCCCTGGGTGCGAGCTCCATCACCACGGAGACGGCGTTCTCTCCCCCCTGTACAGTTCAGAACAGCGAAGATCAGTGCAGAAGGCTGTTGTTTTATATCCCCGAATTTGACTTTCAAACTGGAGTAGCAGGGGAATTTTCCGCAGCAATAGGTTTGTTGGAACATGAAACCAGGTGTTGGGAGAAGAGACAACTGCCTGGGGCTTTTCACTCACTCTGGACCCTCAGACTTTCAGCTTCCAGGAACCTTCTGTTCCGTTTAAATTGCTTGCATGAACATTTATTGAGTAACTGCGTTTACAGAGCAGAGGGATGGGGTCTGCTTGGTTAAGTCATTGTTGTTTATTGAGGAACCACTGATTTTTGCTCTAAGAAAACACCGTCCGTTCACCACCACCAAATAGGGCTGCGTAACTTCTAGAGGCGCAGCTATGGACACTTGAGAGGAAAAGACCATACAGTTGTAAATAGAAAAAAAAACCCTTACCAATAAAATTTGAGTCAGAGACTACTCAGGAAGTATTTACTTACTTTCCTTTGCTATATTTTTAAAGTCTTGCTATCACACAACATTCTCATTATTTTCTTTCAAAATTAAGGTGAACAATGGAACAATACCAATTTTGCTTTTTTGCTGTCGGTGTTGTTGGTATTTCTCTTAACACATTCATTTAATGCCATCTATTGGCCAAGCCCATAATTAAAGATGAAAAATGTTGCTTCGGTGTAACCCGAATCTGAAGCTTGAATTATGGACCAACAGAGCGCAGTGAAAGATCGCCCTCTGAGCTCTTGCATTTTGTTCAGTGGGTTTAGCTTTCTGTGGTTGGAAGCCTTCTGTGTCCTACTTGTGGTTCTCGCATCAGGGCCGTGATGCAGAGAGGAAACACACCCCATTCCACTGAGATTGCCTGGGTTCAAATCCCAGTTCCCCTATTAGCAAGCTCCAAACCTTGGGCAAGTCACGTCATCTCTCAATCTCCTTCTCTACAACACAGGGACACTGGTTGTGAGCATTAAAAGAAATATATATATATATATATATATAAATGTATATTACATATGCATACCTACGTGTGTATGTAGTATACATAATTTTATATAAAACTTCATTTATACTATATATGTTATATAAAAATACTTCAGAGTAATGGATGGCACAAAATAAATTTTGCTATTATTATCAAAAATAAAATTAATCAGGGCACCTGGGTGGCTCAGTCATTAAGCGTCTGCCTTCGGCTCAGGTCATGATCTCGGAGTCCCAGGATCGAGCCCTGAGTCGGGCTGCCTGCTCGGCGGGAAGCCTGCTTCTCCCTCTCTCACTCCCCCTGCTTGCGTTCCCTCTCTAGCTGTGTCTCTCTCTGTCAAATAAATAAATAAAATCTTTAGCAATAAAATGAAACTAAAATAAAATTAATGATTGTTATTTGTTGGATGCTTACGATGTGCCCTGCACCAAGCTGAGACTTTTGTACAGCTGACACTGATGAGCACGGAGGGAGCTATTCCTGTGTCAACGTCAAGGAGAGTGTGGTTGGAGGACTCATGAAACTGGCTAATGGTCGTATAATCTGTTACCAGCAGAGCTGGAATGTTTCTCACTCGGAAGCAAATGCATTGAAACATCACCCTCTATTTCCTGTTTGGGCATGTTATTCATCATCTTTTATGTCTCTTTTCTATAATAACAAGCCGGTTTATTTTCAGATATAGCACAAAAATAGCTAGAAGCCAGAATACTTTAAAAAAGATCTTTCAAATCCTGGTGACGAAATGGTTATTACATATAATATACATGTTGAAAATGTGATTTACTTTCACTGTTAATTTCACAATATATTTATGTAATATTGAGCTATTGGAGAAGAAGCAAAATGCAGGACCTTTAAAAATACTCTTTCAAATTATTTTTCAGAATATATTTCTACCATCACTACTGTCAATTAACTGTTATGATCTTTAAAATTAGGTATTACAAAGAGACCTAAATCCTGGGCTTTCAGTAAAGATTCAACACGTTTCCTCCAAAAGTTCAAAAACCTATCTTTCGGTATATTTTATAACACAACAACATTTAGCCCTTGGGATTTGTGATTAGAATCAAAGTATTGTTTTGTAATCTTTCAAGATAAAAAATACTTCCAGGTGAATAGAATGCCTTAATAAATCAGTATCCAGAAAGTTAAAAAGTAGGCACAAAGGTTTTTTTTTTTTTAATTTAGAATAAAATTTGCAAAATCTATTATCACCAGAAATTATAAAGAACTCACTCTAAGATAATGGGTTGGTGTGCTCCCCCCTGTGGCTGATTTAAGAACTGCATCTCACGTCCCTGAGTAAAGATGCAGAAAAGAACCTTTGAACCTTCCAGGTTCTCATCCTTTCTGGAGAATTGCTTGGTCATCATCACCATCACAGACCATCACAGACACAGTCGATTGTGATAAGAGATGGTGTTTTCTCTATAGTCAGGGTTTGAGGAAGCAGGCCAGGAAAGAGTTTCAGATGTTAACAGCATTTTAAACTCCGGTTCCCCACCGCTGCAAGATTGCACTGGTGGTGAGACACCCCAAGTAAAACGGCTTCATCTAGACCTCTCATTCCCGTTTCTGTGGGACAGAAGGGGAGAGAACATAATGGAGGCGCTCGGGGCTGAAAGAGTATGTGTGTCAATCCCCATTCAAAAGAAGGTTAGAAGCAAATGGCTAAGTTAATTTGTTTCAAAAGAAATTCTCACTATTGCTTCTATTAAATCTAATTCCTTCCCTCTAAAACCACAGAAGCATTTCTACTGTCCCATTACGTTTAAAAGCTTAACAACATGTGTCGAGTTGTTTATATTTGTGGGAAGAGATGGCAAAACCAAGTGAAACCCTTTGTGTACCATTATCTTAGGAAGTTTGAGGCAGAGGACGCTAGTAGTTTGCCATCAAAGAAAGAGTGACTGTACAAATTCAATATGGTATCGTACAAACAACGGAGAACCTCCTAGATACGGGGACATTTCTATATCTTTACAATGATTGCCCGTTGTATTTTTAAAAATGAGGAGCTCAATGAGTGTTTCCATTTTGCCACAGGTCACATGCATCTTGGAAGCCTTTGGACATGCGAAGACCACGCTTAATGATCTGTCCAGTTGCTTCATAAAGTATCTTGAACTACAGTTCTGCGAGAGGAAGAAACACTTAACTGGAGGTAAGTATAAAATTAACAAAGGCAGATCTCAGATCTCCCAGGAGAGGGCAGAGGGACACCGAACACGGCCCAATGGTGACCCGCTCGCGCGCGCGCATGTGTGTGTGTGTGTGTGTGCGCGCGTGCATGCGTGTGTGTGCGCATGCATGCGTGTGCACACCCACACATACCTGAATGTGCCTGCCTGAGATGCCAAGTTAGGCAAAATTAGCTGAAATGCATCCTAATCATTGAACATAGAAATGACTCGCATACTCAGTTAAAATAATTTATAACTTGAGTCCCTGATTCCTTCCCACAGCAGACACTGACGTCTGTTTTAAATAAAGCTGGATCTGTGTTTTTAAAACGAGTGAATTCAAACAAACCAATGCAACAAATAACCACCCAACTACAGCCAAAAAGAACCTTTTTTTTTTTTGGTGTAAATATTTAATGTGTACTTTATGAAAAGCCCTTATTTAAAATTCAGCTAATTTAGGGGCGCCTGGGGGGCTCAGTCGGTTAAGCCTCCAACTCTTGATTTGGGCTCAGGTCGTGAGCTCAGGAGTCAGAGACGGAGGGGCCGGAGACGCTGGAGATGTTCGCCTCCCCTCCCTCTGCCTCTCCCCCTGCTCTCTCCCTCCCTCTCTCTTTCTCTCTCTAAAATAAGTAAATAAGTCTTTTAAAAAATTAAAATTCAACTAATTTAGAATCACTTGAGATTTTACATCTTTCTAATCAAAACAGATTGCCATGCAAATTAATTGTCTGAATAGAATCGTAGGTGGGGTGCCTGATGCACTTGGAAGAATGGAATATTGTAGAAACTTTAATAACAGCTGTTAGCACACAGACAATGGCTAAGTGGAATGATTTTAGAAGGAGTTCTATCTTATTTGATGTTTTCAAGTGCTCTTCAGGAAACAAGTGAGTTTTGACCATGATTTTGAAACAAAAGACCCGTATTTTCAGTAAGTGTAAAAATCCATTATTACTAAACAAAACAGGCTAAGAAAAAACGAGAAAAGGAGTCAGAGAAGATAATCTTTGATGCTGGAATTAGCAGCTTAAATTCTGGAGCAGGAGAGTTATGATTTAAAAAATCCGTGACTGCGAGCTCTGTGGGCAGGTCCACTGCGCTAGGAAGACCTCAGAGGAGAAGGGTCTTGAACCTCTGAGTCTGGTTTCCGGGTCTTGGTTTTATGACGTTGCCATGAGAATGTCCCTCCGAGGGAGGGGCACAGCCTGACCTCTGCGACTCAGGGCACAATCCCCCTTGCCCTGCGGGTCCCCGGGGAGCTCTGCGTTCTGTGGGCAAGGGAAAAGGTGAGTAGTGTGTGCAGAGAAAGTGCCGCGGGAGAGGGAGCATCAGGGGCCAGGCTTCTGGACCACACGTGCAAGGCCACGGAACGAAGGCCACGGAACGAAGGCCACGGAAAAGCAGAGTATCCAGGAGCACGTGGGCAGTGCCTCCCAATAGTCACTACCGGGCAGAAAGGGCTTCAAATCGAAGATCTGTATGTGAGCGCTGCAGAGGTTGTTCCAGAGAGAAACTATCCTCCCCGATCACCAGGCCCTCGCAGCGGCTTCCTGGGGAGGCCCGTACCGTGCCTCCCCCAGGTCAGGGGCGCCCCAGCGGGGTGAAGGCACAGACCCCTTGTGTGCCCCCAACAGTAGGACCTGTCCTGCTCCAGCGTGACTTCGTCTTTTCTAAAAATGTCTATTTTATGTTTTATCGGACACTTAAATGCTCATACCGTTGTGGGAAGTGTCGGCTCCAAAGGCCAATACCGGGTCCTGCCCTCAAGCCTCCCGACAGTCCCCGAGCCAGGTTAGGCCACCTGTGTCCCCTCTTCACCAGGGCGCAGGACGACGCCGGGCAGAGTCAACATTCAGCGTCAGGTGAATAACCGAGTAAAGGGCCAGTCGAACCTATGGGAGGAACGCCTCAAACAAATTTTCAGTTTTGGGTCCTCATGGTTACCCCCAAACAAGGGCACCACGCGCTAGAGGACGGTCCAGGTCTGTGTGGTACCTTCGATGACCTCGGATCACAATCAGGATTCTTTTCTGAAGGAAACACAAAAGAGATATTCATTTAAACTACTTCCCAAAGATTTTCAGGAGAGCTGATTTATCCAAATGGGTCCCCCGGAAAAGGCCTCTGAATTTTAGGTGTTCACTAAAATAGTAAGCCCAAGTTGAGTAAGGTTTTTACACCTCAAACTAGATTAAGGTTGATTTTGTACTTCACGGTGGCCTAGAGTTTCCCTTAAATTACTCACTTTTCTAAAATAGTGGTGATGGGAGGACAGGGAGTATTCTCTTACTGATTTTAGGGCTGAGAGATGTTCGTGTTTCCCTTCTGGATACTGTTGCTCCTATGTTTATAACTTAATGCCAGCTCCCTAATGAGGGATATAGGCATGAATTATAATAGAAAATATGAGGCTCAGTTTTATGAAACACCGGCTATAGAAAAGTAGGGAATGTTTCTTATTTTGAAGAAAATTTAATTAATCAAGAACATTCAAGTCTGGCTTTCAGCCCAATATTTCCCTCTATCTGATTACTTATTTAACAATATAATTATTCTGAGTTCCCTGGTATCTATAGTTTATACATAGTAGGAAAGCTGTGCCAGGGATGATTCATTTTCACTCAGCCAGTGGCTTTCACTTGGGACTTTGAGATAATTTGCAGGTAGAATCCCTAATGATTTATACTTTTCATCTAAGAGCGTAGAGAGGTTTTCAGGTTCAAGTGCACTTATGAAATTAATGTTGGGGGTTATATTAGATGCCGTATTCCCAGTTCTTTCTCTTGTGATCAAGATCATATCTGGTCTTTTTACGATCCTTTAATGTTCAAGGTTTCCCTTTATTTTAGAGTACGTGCAACATTTTGACGTTCGATAGAGCAGTATCCTTTCAGTCTTTTCCCCAGAGGACCATTTTATTGATTCTAGATCTTCAAATATATGTGATAGAGACTCCCGCAGTCCTTGGAACAACAGGCCCCATCACAAAGCATTCTTCAGCGAGGACACTTGGGGCAGGGCTAGGGGCTCCCAGGCTGGATCTCTGCGTGGACGTTGGGCATGTCCCTTGCCCTCTTCTCCAAACTAGAAAAGCTTACCCCAGACCATGCTCTCGTATGGTCCTTTCAGCCTTGTTTTCTTTAACTGGAGAGAAACTACTTTTGAAGTTGAACATTTCTCACGTTTGCGGTAGCAGCTCCTCACGGCGGAGCGGGGGGCAGAGCGGCGATGGCAGTTGGGAGCCCGTGGTGCGTGCGCGGGTCCCCCCACCCCTGTGCTCAGCTCAGCGAGCGGGCCGGGCGCATGGCCCTCCGCAGGTGGCACAGTGAGACTCAGCCCGTAGCCCCAGACCTCATTTGGCAACAAGACATTCAAAGCAGAATGTCCCCACTGATCCAAGGTAAACCCAGCTGCCCCGTGGATACTTTGTTGGGTGATCATGGTGTCTCCTCTTCTGGGAACTTGACGATGCTTTCCCTAATGGCTTGACTGTGGGACTGTACACTCATAATAGTAACAAAATAAGCTGGGGCTTTGGAAAATACCAGGCTGTCTAATGGGGCTATGGGAGCTGCTGTACTGAAGTCTTCGCAGACTAAAGGTGACTTTTTTTTAAAATCTTTATTAGACGGACACCAAGTCGACTTATTTCTCTCTTATGATTTCTTTTGAAGTAAGCTTTTATGTGCTTCTGATGCTCTCTTCTGCATGGTTCGTATCAATTAATATGTTCTTTACAATATATTGTTTCGTTTCACTTCGATGTCTCTCAGTTCCCCTTAAAGTCTACTTCTTCTCATTTTGCCGATAGTTCCAACCCTCTTCCCCTGTCTTGTCGTTGGTCGTTTATATCCCTACATAAACCAATATGACTGTTTGCATGTTGGGGTGTGTCAGGGCTCTCCCAGGACTCACCGGTCTGTGGGCTCCAGTAGTCAAGCCAGGGACGCTGGCTCATTCCCACCTCACCCCATTTCTCTTCTTTCTTTTTTTAATGTTCAGTTAGCCAGCATGTAGTGCATTATAAGTTTTTGTTGTAGTTGTGGATAACACCCAACGTTCATCCCAACAGGTGCCCTCCTTAATACCAACACCTAGTTACCCCATCCCCCATACCCCCTCCTTCTGTAACCCTCAGTTTGTTTCCTGGGGTTCAGAGTCGCTCATGGTTTGTCTCCCACTCTGATTTCTTCCCAGTTTTCCCTCCCTTCCCCTGTGGTCCTCTGCACTGTTGGTTATAATCCGCAAGTGGGTGAAACCATATGATGATTGATGTCTCAAAATGTCAATGCAAATGGTGGGTATTCATCCTTCCTGATGGTCAGTGACCTTCCGTCGTGTATATGGACCACATCTTTATCCATTCGTCTGTCGAAGGGCATCTCGGCTCCTTCCACACTTTGGCCATTGGGGGCAACACCCCTTTTCTGACACTCCCCTCAGGATTCCTGGCTGTTTCTCTGGACCCGGTGCTACTGCCCAGTGGTCTCCCTCCAGAGCCTTTGGCTGGCTCACCAGTCAGAATGTCCTTGGCTCAGTGAGCTGAGGGGAGCCCTTCCATGCCAGCTCTTGTGTCCCTGAAGGCCCCCGCTGAGGACTTGTGTTCCCATGTTTTCTGGATCAGCCTTGTTTGGAACACTGTTCCATCCAAAAGACAAACTGAGCCCACTTTGTGGTGTTCAGACTAGTTTTTTTTTTTTTTTTTCCTAAGTCATTGCCTCATTTACATACAAAAATGTTAATTAAGAAGATAGCATGCTTTGTAGCTCAGCGGAGATGGAAATCAGCCATTGCTGTCAGGCTATGATTATGCCTCAACTGCTCCCCTCTCAAGACTCGGAGCCCTCTTCTGGCCTCATCAAAATGTCAAGCTGAGGACCGCCTCCCTGTTCTTTCTGAATGCAGCCTCACAACCCCCTGCTCCCCTGCCTTCCCCACCTCCCACCACCCCCACCCCACCCGGTCCATGTTCTCCAGCCTCACCAGACTTTTTAAGTCCCTTGCTTACATGAGGCCAAAGCTTTGTTTTCACTTTCAGCTGCCTGGAGGAGGAGGCTTGCCTCTTATCCTAGAATGGGCAGGCTGTTCTCTCTGTCCTGGGATCCGTTCAGCTCACTTCTTCAGAGAAACTCCTATTTTGTCCCCAAACCACTGTTTTTAAGGGGACCTGGATCCCCAGATCTGTCTCCTTACTTAATTTCTTCCACAGCACTCGTCAAAATCTGGAAGTGTCCTTTTAGTGATTGGTCAGGTCAGTTGCTGTGTGTCTCCCATGAGGTCATAAGCCTGTTGGAGGCACAGATCCAGCGTAGAGTAGAGCAGTATTTGCTAAGTATTTGTTGGATCGATGAGGCTAAGGAACGCATGTTGAGGTGTCTATACACTGAGGCCGCCATTTTTCATGTCGGGAGGAAATTGTGTAAAGCCATCAGGAACTTGCTCATGTCCACAAAAAACACATATTACTGAGACTCTAAATAGATAAGGAAAGCTATCAGTATTTAACTCTGGACTTTTTTTTTTTAATTAGAGCTGATTCCTCTGATTTGTGTATGGTAAGACTAGAATCACCTTCTGCCTCCTTAGTGCCCGTTCTGTCCCGTGGGGATTGGTAGAGCCGCCGAATGTGGTAAGGTCTGCAGAGGGAGGTGGGCCCAGAGTCCGCATGTGGGAAGGGAAGACTACTCACCTCCTGACTTATCTGCGCCTGGAGACACCCACGTCTATTTAAGCGAACACGAAACTTACTAACAGTCCGAAATGTCTCCCAATGAATATACCAAGGCTACATCATCTACTTAGGAAACTTAACCTTACAGTTACAGCAAATGGGATGGAAAATCTATTAGGGCTTTTGCTTGTGTGTGTGTGTGTGTGTGTGTGTTTAAACAAACCAGATGATCATCTTCATTATCAGCATCATCAATCATCCTTAGTATTATGCTCTCAGTTGGACATGTTTTAGAAGTCCTGCAGTGCTTGTATTGGTCTCCTTTCCTTTGAGGAGCAGCATCTTGTAGTGGCAATAATCCATTTGGGTTTCAACATGAAAAGGCTGACGACAGAATTCAAAGGAGGCCAACATCCGAAAAGCCCCAGCTCAGAGCCTCGTACACCACAGGTGTGTTGAATGGTGGTCCCTTCCTCTTGGAGGCCAGAGGAAGCCTGGGACCTTTCTGTCTCTTCATCCCCACCTTAGTCCAGAGGAAGGTGGAAATTGGCAATGTCGGACTCAGCTGCAGGAGCCAGCCTTGGGATCCTAGCTGAGGCACTTTTCCTCATACCACCCCTTCTGTTAATCTTGAATAGTGAAGTCAAAAGAAATGTGTAAGGGGGAAAGAGAATATATTAATTGGATATATTAATTAAGCAACAGTGTGCTTTTAGGTGACTGTTAATTGAAGACATGACGGGTCTCCTGGAAGCGATCCTCAGTGGTCATGATTTACAGCTAGTAGATTGGGGCAGGTGACAGTGAGTGCTGGAAATTTCTGGAAGTCAAAGGGAAGGGCAATGAGGGTAGATATTTGTCTTTCTTGAAAGAGAGGAAGTTTGTTTCTTCCATTTTCTTTTATAATTGAAGAAAAATTAGCATAACTCTGTAAAATACTTTTACTGCATATTGTGTTCTATATAATCTGCAAACCTGTATGTCTTTACAATGCCCAAACTTTCTGAGCAACATATTCATGTGCAGATTTCTGGAAAGATAGAGGGTCACAGGTATATTTCTAGTCAGGAATACTCCTGAAATAAAACATCTTTTAAAGCATCCAGGTCTTGAGAAGGCAAAAGAACCAATTAACAGTTTCCTTCTGTGTGTGGACATTTACATGAGTGAGTCAAACCTCCTGAACGCCATCCCTGTCATTTTCCTTCCTTTATTTCAGTGTCATTTCAGACAAAACAGGAAGGTGGGCACTTTCTCCATTTGGAAGCATATTAGAGCCTCACAGAAATTTGTGGTTTGGGTTGTTTTGTGTTTTCTTCTAGCTAAAAGCTCCTTTAAGATTTTTTTTTTTTTCGAAATCCTACTGATCAGAATCCCGCTAACCCACAGCAATTTTATTCACTGCGGGAGATGAGCTAACTAGGATGATTACTAATTACACTGTTTTTGAATTTAGATTAAGATATTGAAGTCACTCTATGATGTGGAGTTTGATTAGTTCTGATGCTGTTCTAAATGAAGCTTGTGTGTTGGGTGGGACCAACGGGCATCGGATCAGCCTTTGGCCTGAGCACAGAGGCATGATGGTCAGGACACAGCCGTTCAGCTCTCCGTTCCTGCTCAATACTTCCGTAGTTGATGGGCTGAAAAATAATGGGAAGGCATAACTATGGCAGTGTATTTCCTATGTAATTTTAGAAAATATTCTCTTGAGCAAGGCTAATATTATTAATGCTACATGGAAAATGTTTTCAGCAAATAATTTAAGAAAGAAAAAAAGAGAGGAAGGAAATATGGTAATTAATACTTCTGCTTGAAATTATCACTTGATTTAGTACTCAAGGAGAGATGGGAAAGAAACTATACTACCCCGTTCTAATTTTAACATTACCTCAGGCAACTAATTAAAGGGATAGTTAGAAAGAGACTGTTTATGCACTTATAACAACTTTTCTAAAAGGTTTCTAATAAGACAACTTTTCTTAATAGGGAGTATTAATTTTAAGGTTTGGCTTTTTTTTTCTACTAATAATCATTATGACAGGCTGAATTGGCCACTTAATGAACTTTACTAGAGGGAAAGCATGTATTAGTAGTTCCATTTGTTCCAGTAGATTTGCCATATAAAACCAAAACTAGGAGACCTCACATTTTTGCTTTTGGAGGCAGGACTCTACAATAATTATCAGCAGACCCATTACACAAGATGATGTTTCTAGTTCAAATGTAGGACATAATTACAGCCATTTGATTTCCTAGGAACCACCACCCTTTGATCAAAAAATATATATCATGGATCCTTACTTTAGTGTGGGGAACTACAGTAATTCACAGTTGCACTTGAAATTGGAAAGCTTAATTGTTTACTTGCCATTCATAATGGTAAGAATAAACCTACATTCAAGTAAAAAAAATACTCCAGAAAAACTAGAATTTCCAGACTCCCAAACATGCAACTGTAAATGTTGACTGCCAGTAATTTCTGTCTTGCCAGTCTTATCTTGGAAGCAAAATCAGGCTTGTGATTCTCATCCTGTATCTTTTGGTCATTGTTCAGCTTCTATGAAATAAAATGTCAACAACATGTTCTCATGATGTGGGTTATTTTTGTTTGTATTTTTGAAATGTTTAAAGACAGAAACCCCAAATAATGAATATTAGGTATTCTGCTACTACACCTGTGAGGGCTCAACAAACCCCAGGATGGCAAGTCACTCTTCACCCTGGGCGTGCGCTGCTTCATCAACACGTGACCTGTCTTACTCCTTAATTGGAGTCCTTATCATCAAAGGGCTATAAGCCATGGCTTGTCTCCTTTTTATTTTTTTAAAGATTTTATTTAATTATTTGACAGAAAGAAACACAGCTAGAGAGGGAACACAAGCAGGGAGAGTGAGAGAGGGAGAAGCAAACTTCCCACGAGCAGGGAGCCCGATGCGGGGATCCATCCCGAGACTCCGGGATCATGACCTGAGCTGAAGGCAGAGGCTTAACGACGGAGCCACCCAGGCGCCCCAGCTTGGCTCCTTTTCGTGACTTCAGTATAGGTCTTGAAAATTTCCCTGATATACATTCTATATATTAAATTGTGTCTGCACAAATTCAAGTTATGTTTGCCTTTCCTACAGTGGGTTGCTTCCAGTGTTTGCAGCAGTGAGAGATGATTGCATTTTTGGTCTTTGTATAGTGTAACCCTATATGCTTCTGATCTAGTCAATAATAATACTTGTTAGGGTCTGCAGCAGAATATTTATTTGATATATATACATACATACATCATACATATATAATATATATATATTTTATATATATATAAAATCTCCCATAGCAATATGACTTGTGCTTTCAAGTTGTAAGACGGTAATGGAGAAACTAAATTCTAAAACTTTTTTGGGTGCTTTTGTTATACCCAAGAACGTGTTTTGTGTCAGAATCTATTTGCACACAAAAATTCCATGTTGGGTCAAGAACAAGGTAAGACTGTCCCTCTCACCACTTGTTTTCAGCATTGTACTGGAAGTGCTAGCTAATGCATTAAGCCAAGAAAAGAAATATTTTTATATGTATACATACAGATTGGGAAGAAAGAAATAAAACTGCCTTTGTTCACAGATGACATGATTATCTCTGTAGAAATTTGGAAAGAATCACAACAACAAAGATCTCCGGAGTTAGTAAGCCAATATTGCAGGATACATGGTTAATATGCAAACGTTGATGATTGCTTTGCTATAAATAAATTAGAATTTGACATTAAAAACTCAGTATTATTTCTACTACCACCAAAAAATGAACAACTTAGGTACAACTCTAACAAAATATTTATAAGATCTTTATGAGGAAAACTATGAAACTCTGATTAAAAAAATCAAAGAAGATCTAACTAGATGGAGAGATGTTCAGTGTTCATGGATCAGAAGGCTCAATATCGTTAAGACGTCAGTTTTTCTCAATATCATCTATAGGTTCAACACAATCGTAATAGAAATCAACAAGTTACTTTGTGGATATTGACATAAAGTTTATATGGAGAATTAAAAGATCCAGAATAGGCAACGCAACTTCAATTTAAAGAGAAGAGCAAAGTTGGAGGACTGGTGCTACCCAACTTCAAGACTTAACTCTAAAGCTGCAGGAATCTGGACAGTGTGGTATTGGTGAAATAACAGATAAATAGAGCAGTAGGACAGAATAGAGAGCCCAGAAATAGACCCACATAAATGTAGTTAACTGGTCTTTAACAAAGGAACAAATGTAATGCAATGGAGAAATGGTAATCATTTCAACAATGTATCCTGGAACAGGAGGACGTCCACACACCAAAAAAATCGAGTTAAAATGGATCATAAATCTGAATGTGAAAACAAAGCCATAAAACTTTTAAAACATAATATAAGATAAATTGTTAGTGACCTTGTGTTTGACAATGACTTTAATATAGCCCTAAAAACACGATCCGCGAAAGAAAAAACTGATAAGCTGGACTTCATTAAAGCTAAAAATGACTGTTCTGGGAAAGACACTGTTAGAAGAATGAAACGGTGAACCACAGATAAGGAGAAAATATTGGCAAAAACCACATCTGATAAGGGACTGTGAGCTGAAAGATGCGATGAAGTCCTAGTACTCCGAAATAGGAAAACAAGCCACCCACTTCAAAAAAAGTGGTTAAGAAGATACACAAATGGAAAATAAACAAGCATATGAAAAGATTCTCCCCATTATAGGTCATCTAGGAAACAGGAGTTAAGACAAAAAGGAAACACCGCTGCAAACTTATTAGAACGTCTAAAATTCAAAACACTTACAACACTAGCTATTGGCAACAGGGCGAGGAACCATCAGAACCCTGGCTAATCGCTGGCGGGATGCAAACGGTGCGGCCACTGTGGAAGGCAGTTGGGTGCTATTTTGCAAAGCTAAACATAGTCTCCTATATGATCCAGGAATCACGTTCCTCGGTATTTACCCAACTTAGCTGAAAACTCAGGTCCACACATAATGTGGATACAAATGTTTACAGCAGCTTTATTCATAATTGCAACACTGTAAGCAACCAGGATGTCCTTTAATAGGTGAGTAGATGAGGAAGCTGTAGGACTACAGGAAGTAAACTATCAAGCCATGAAAAGACAAAGAAGACCTTTAATATTTATTCTTGAGTGAAAGAAACGGAAAAGATGACAACCTGAACAGTTCACATACTGTGTGCTTCTAAACGTACAACATTCTGGGAAGGTGAATCTATAGAGACATTAAAAAAGAGCCGTTGTGTCAGGAGTTAGGGAAGGAGGAAGGAAGGGATAATGGCGGAGCATGGGATTTCTAGGGCAATGGGACAGCTCTGTATTGGATACGTGGTATTATGAATTTCTTAAAACCCATAGAGTGTACAACACAAAGAGCGAACACCAGTATACTTTTACAGATTTCAGTTAATAATGAACTATCCATATTGGCTCCTCAATTTTAACAAGTTTACTACACGAATGCAAGATATTAGTAAAGGGGAAACCGTGCACTGGGGAGGAGAGAGAGGGTACGATGGAGCTCTCAGGGTTCTCTGCTCAGTTTTTCTGGAAACCTAAAAACTGCTCTAAAAAATAAAGCCTATTGATATTTTTCAAAAGGCTTGTATTTGAATATGGCTGCATTATTATGTCTTGCAATTAATTACTTTGTGTAAACTTATGGAAACGGAACTAGTAATGCCATTTAACAGGGTCACTTTTTTTTTTCTTAACCAGCCAGAATTTATACATATATGCTCGAGAAATCCAGACTTGTTTCCCAACCTGTTGGCCAGAGCAATTTTCTCATCTTCTACTTGTTGATGGATGGGTTATCTGCTGAAGAAAAATATGGGCTTCACCTTAATAATTTACGTGCACACCGGTAAGTCACCGCATATTTTCTATGTAGTGATTCTGTCTTCAAGTTGTGATGGCATTTTAGCTGTCTTAAATTTTCTTCTTATTTTTCAGAGAAGTGGTGAGTCAAAGAGAATAATTGGGTACTGTTAGGTTTACAGCATTGGTGTGACGGAATCGTAAGAGTTTACTGAATGTGGGGCATAGGCATCTGTCTTGTGTGTGTATTAAGTTATGTTTCTGTCCTCCTAGTTATCAGACCAGATTTAAGTAATTAGTGCATGTATAAACTTTTATGTTCCTTTGGGTATTTTGGATAAAACATTAGTTATGGATTCCTGATCTTTGGTAGTCTTCTGAAATAATGGAAGTATTATTTGGCAATCATTATTCATTAGTAACAGATGAAATCGCATGATCGATGAAGGCAAAACACACACATGAATTGGAGAGCTGGTTTTCGGCTCCGGAGGCAGAAAGCATTTGCTAGAATGCAGGTGCACTGGGCGTGGGCTGGGATGGAAGGGAGGGAGTCCTACAGGGAGTGAGCCGAGGAATGCCTTCTCCCTGTGAAGGTTGGCTCGGATTTGGATCAGGATGAGAAGGACACAGGGAGGAGAGTGAGCCCCATTCAGGAGAGTAGCAGGTGGGAGAAGGGAGCAAGAGGGCGCTGGGCAGAGGCACTGGGCTCCGAAAGACATGTGGGTGGATTTCAGATACCTGTGTCCACCTGGTTTGTAGCTTACTGGGTTTTGTTGGTTTTGAATTCAAGAAGAATGGTGTGTGTTTTCATGATTTTTTGAGAAATGTGAGTGGTGAAGGAATGGTTGTAGAGGCAGGGCATGGCCTGAGGACGGCTCTTGCTGGTCGAGGCGTGAAGGTAGAGAAGTTTTGGGGGCTGCAGGGTGGAGATGACAATGCAAGAGATGAGGAGTTTGGGGGAGTGATGGAGAGGTAATGGGGGAGTGATGGAGAGGTGATGGGGGAGTGATGGAGAGGTGATGGGGCGGCCTGTATCGTGGCCATTGCTGTGAGGGGTTACCGGTGGTGGGGCATGGGGCTGGCAGAGGGCATGAACTGGCTTCTTATCCTGACTCACCACAACATTATTAACCGTTGTCATTACATTTTCCGAAGATCCTATATCCAGGAGGATCGGTACAATGTGTCGCCTTGATGGGGGATGAGTAGTCGAGAGGTTAAGAAGACGTTAGCAGAATTGTGTTTTATTTAAAGTGAAAGACCGGGGGGTTATTCTGCTTCCAAACAACAGAGATTCAGAAGAAAAAGAAAACAGTAGTATTGGAGCATGGGAGCTCAGGTAAAAACCATTAAAAAGGAGAGAAAGAGAAAGAGAAGGAGAAGGAGAAAGAGAAAGAGAAAGAGAAGAAGAAGAAGAGGAGGAGGAGGAGGAGG
>PITA01018047.1:0-41575 GCA_004023965.1 Spilogale gracilis | reverse complement strand
CCCTCATGCACCGCAAGTAAGTGAGACCATGCGATACTTGACTTTCTCTTCTTGGCTTATTTCACTCAGCATAATCTCTTCCAGTCCAGTCCATGTTGCTACAAAAGTTGGGTATTCATCCTTTCTGACGGAGGCATAGTACTCCATTGTATATATGTACCACATCTTCTTTATCCATTTATCTGTTGATGGGCACCTTTGCTCTTTCCACAGTTTGGCGATTGTGGCTGAGATTAACATTTAAATCAGTAGGCTGAGTGAAGCATATTGCCTTCCCTAAAGTGGATAGGCCTCCTCTAGTAAAAAGCTTAAACAGAACAAAAAGGCTGACCCTCCCATGAGTAAGTTCTTGATATTCTGAGGACTGAGATAGTGGGGTTTTTACTGCCTTTGCCCTCACACTGAGATATCCTCTCTTCCTGGGTCTCAAGCATTGAATAGAACCACACCAACAGCTCTCCAGGTTCAGACTTGAACTTGAACGTAACCATTGGCTTTCTTGAGTCTCCAGCTTGCTGATTCACCCTGCAGATTTGAGATTTACTAACCTCTGTAATGGTGGGAGCCAATTCCTTGTAATAAATCTCTCTCTCCAGCTCTCATCTCTTTCCCCATCTCTTCTCTCTCCCTCATCCCTTCATCCGGCCCCACATCTCCATCTGGATCTCAATCTCTAGCCTACTGGTTCTGTTTCTCTGCAGAACACTAAATAAAACAAATTTTGATACTGAGAACAATTTTATAGAAATAGAATTATAAGGATGTGTTTTCTGAATTGTTTCTGGGGTTTATGGAACTGGTTTTCTAATCTGATTAGATTTAAAGATGCTAATTACTCTATTTCTAGTAGATAGCCCCTGGCATGATCAGGCAATACAGATAAACACACCATCACTGTTACAGACTCCTGAACAACCATTTACAAACAAGGGTATGAATGACTATGTACATGATACTTTTGAACATTTCTATCAAACTAACAAGTATAAAGAGATTGACTGGTTGTTGCTAATGCTGCTGAACAGAGTGGGTAAGGAAGTGGATGAGCTCAGGAGTTCAAATTCTCTGCATGAGCACCAATGAAATGACCTGAAAGCTTCTGTGTGCGCCCTAAAGAGCACTCAGATCCTCTGCAGCTTCAGGGTTCAAACTGCCTGAAAATGATATGCAGAATCTCAACCTACAACTGACTGAATTACAATGCAATTTGAACACCCAGCCTTCTGGGTGTCCAGTATTAAAGACATTGACTGGGCAAGAATGGGATCTTGAAAAGTGGAATGGAGATGTATGAGAAGACCCTGATAAAGCTAGCAATGTTAGGACCCTAAATTCTGATGAATCATCTTTGTCAATGGGAGTAACCTATCCAATCCCAGTGGAAACAGCCTCCCCAGCCCCAGTAAAAGTGTCTCCATCTCCATTTGAGAGGATTAACCCTGTACTGTCCGATGAAACTATAAGGGCCTCCCCTGGGATGGCTGACATGCAAGACAATGTCAATTCTCTTCAGGACCCACTCTTGGAACCCCTCTTTCTTTTAAATTATTATTTATTCATTTGACAGAGAGATAGAGAGAGAACACAAGTAGGCAGAGCAGCAGGCAGAGGAAGGAGAAGAAGAGCAGGGAGTCCAACACGGGTCTCGACCCCAGGACCCTAGGAGCATGACCTGAGCTGAAGGTAGCTGCTTAATCAACTGAGCCACCCAGATACCCTCTCTCTTTGCTTCTAGACCTAAAACTAGCCTCAAATCCCAGTAGCTCCCTAAGACTGAGTTATACAGTATTACCCATAAAGAAGTGCAATATACTCCCAAAAAACTACTTGAATTTTCTAACTTAGAAATTTGGAGAACATGTGTCAGAATGGACTATAAGGTTTATAACGATATGGGACAATTTGTGTCATAAATATAAAGTTGACTGGGTCAGATTCATTGGTATGGGCTCACTAAGCACAGATTCTGCATTTAATGTTGCATCTGGGGGAGTTCAAAGGGGCTGTAACAGTTTCTTTGGTTGGTTGGCTGAAATATAGACCAAAAGGTGGCCCACAGTAAGTGAGCTGGAAATGCTAGACCAACCTTGGTAATGTAGAGGAAGGGATTCAAAGGCTTAGGAAGATTGGAATGCTAGAGTGGATTTGTCACTTAAGCCTTACCCACCACCCTGGGGTGTCCAGAACATACAGCTTTCACCACAACTATGAGTGATAAATTTATGTGAGGAGCACCATCATCCTTGAAGAGCTCTGTAATTGCTTGTCTCTGTAGACCAGAATTTACTTTGGGATCTGCAGTCGCTCAATTGGGAAACCTAAATGCAATGGGAGTAATTGGATCCCAGGGTGGCAGGGGCCAAGTGGTAGCATCCAATCGCCAAAAGCAAGGTGGGTATGATTATTGTCATGGATAGCAGAGGAAAAGCAATACTCAGAATAGTCTGACTCAAGCAGACCGATGGAATTGGCTAGCTGATCATGGTATTCCTAGAAGTAAGCTAGATAGAAAGTCTATCACATCTGTATTTGATCTGTATAAGCAGAAAAATTCTAGGTTAAGTGAATAAAAGTCTGACTTGAATCATAAAAACAAGTTGGAGCCCCTCAATCAATTCCCAGACTTGAACCAGTTATAGACCCAGAGCCCTTTAAATGCAAGGGAAGCCCTCTTGAAGAAGGAACATGGTACACTGCCAGAAATTTATACTATTAATCTTTATCCCAGCCTTCCCCAAAGGGACATATGGCTTTTTACTAGGGTAACTATGCAATGGGGAAAAGGAAATAATCAGATCTTTCCAGACTGGCAGACACTATTTCTGAACTGACACTGATGAACTGACCCAAAATAGCACTGTGGTCTATCAGATAGAGTAGGGACTATGGCGGTCAGGTTGTCAATGGAGTTTCAGCTCAAGTCTGACTCACAGTGGGGTCAGTAGGGTCCCAAATCCATCCTGTGATTATTTCTCCAGTTCTATAATGCATAATTGGAATAAGCATGAACTTATTCAGCATGAGCAGCTCCACATTAGTTCTCTGAACTATGGAATGAGAGTCATTATGGTGGGAAAGGCCAAGTGGAAGCCACTACAACTGCTTCTACCTAAGGAAATAGTGAACTAAAAACTACATTCCTGGAGGGATGCAGAAATTAGTGCCACTAACGAGGACTTCACAGATACACGGATGGTGGTTCTCACCACATCCCCACTCTACTTGTCTATTCGATCTGTGAAGATGACAGATGGATCTTGGAGAATGATAGCAGATTACTGTAAGTTTAAGCAGGTAGTTACCCCACTTGTAACTGCTATACCAGATAGGATTTAATTGTCTGAGCAATTAATTCTGGTATCTGGTATGCAGCTACTGACCTAGCAAATGCTTTTTTTCTGCCTATCTGTCTATAAAGACCACCAGAAGCAGTTTACTTTTAGCTGGCATGGCCTATAAGGCAACTTCACTGTCCTATCGCAGGGATATATACCTCTCTAGTCCCATGTCATAATTTAGTTTGCAGGGATCTTGGCTGCCTTTCCCTTCCACAAAATAAGACATTGGTCCATTATATTAATGACATTATGCTGAATGGACCTAGTGAGTGAGAAGTAACTACTCTAGACTTATTGGTAAGACATTTTTGTTTCAGAGGGTGGGAGATAAATCTAAGAAAAATTCAGGGATCTTCTATCTCAGTGAAATTTCTAGGAATCCAGTACTTTAGGGCATGTCAAGATATGCCTTATATGTGATAAAATATCATGGAATATTACTCAGCCATCAAAAGAATGAAATCTTGCCATTTGCAATGATATGGATGGAACTAGAGGGTATTGTGCTAAGCAAAATAAGTCAAATACCATATGTACTCACTCATATGTGGAATTTAAGAAATAAAACAGATGAATGTAGGGGAAGGAAAGGAAAATAAAATAAGACAAAAACAGAAAGGGAAACAAACCATAAGAGACTCTTAACTATAATAAAGAAACTGAGGGTTGCTGGAGGGGTGGGGGGTGGCGGGATGGGGTAACAGAGTACTGGGCATTAAGGACAGCACTTGAAGTAATGAACACTGAGTGTTTTATGAAACTGATGAATCATTAAATTCTACCCCTGAAACTAATAATACAGTATCACATGTTGATAGAAATAAAAAAAGATATGCCTTCCATAATGACAGATAAGTGTTGCATCTGGTCTCTTCCACAACCAAAAAAAGAGGCATAACACCTAGTGGGCTATAAGGATTTTGGAGGCAACATGTTTGGGTGTTACTCTGGACCATCTACCATATGACCTGAAAAGCTACTAGTAATCCTTAAATCAGGGGATGAAATGCTTGAGTAATGCCATAGGTACACTTGCCTCCAGCTTCTACAAAATAACTGGGAAGCTCTTCAACCAGAAAACTCCAAATAAAATAACTCCAAATAAAATTTTCAAAAGAAAATCAATGAATATAATCTATACTACAATAGATAAAGAAATCTGATGTTCCTCAGTCTTCTAGTGTCCAAGTTTGTAGCTGTTTTCAGTAACTCCATAAGACGATGATTATTACTCATAGCAGCCAATTATTATTTGGGATCCTCCATTTATTTGACTCATAACCATAATTCTCCATGGTTAAGACATTTTCAAGTTAGATACAAAACACAGAAACCATTAAATAATACAAAAATAAAGATTCATGCACAGTTTGAAACGAGTAAACAATAAACAAAAAAACTAGATATAATGTTGTAACATACATATAAAACAAGAGATCAAATTAAAAACCCTCTATTAAAAATAAGTATTGGGGTGCCTGGGTGGCTCAGTTGGTTAAGCAACTGCCTTCAGCTCAGGTCATGATCCTAGAGACCCGGGATCGAGCCCCACATCGGGCTCCCTGCTCGGCGGGAAGCCTGCTTCTCCCTCTCTCACTCCCCCTGCTTGTGTTCCCTCTCTGGCTGTGTTTCTCTCTGTCAAATAAATAAAATCTTTAAAAAAACGTATTAAAATAATATATACTATATTATATGTAACATGTATTTTATATAACTTATAATTAATAAATGTACTCATTTAAAATAACTTAAAATATTTAAGAAAAAGATAAACATCCTTGTGGAATAAGATCATAAACAGATTATAAAGAAATACATATATGCAAAAAGTATGTGAAAAAATATTTAGCCTCACTAATGATAAAATTCTGCCTTTGATGCTGCTTGTACAGGTCAATCTCCTAGGTCAGAGAGAAGGGTGGAAAATGAGGAATGAATCTGAACAAACAAATGGTAACTTTCCCACACTGTCAGTTTTGCTAACCAAAGTCTGTGAGATTTCTCCAATAAAACATCTATAAATGTGCAGAGAGGGAAAATGAAGAAAATTTGCACATCTTTGTTTAGAAATATTTGCTCATTTTAACAGGTATGCCTAAACTACTTTGGAAAACATAGGAACCATTGTTTCCCAAAGAAAGCAAGAGAAAAATCTAATAGAATTTCCCCAGGAGGAAAAGCTTAGTAGGATTTTACCATCAGAAGAAATTGTAAAAATCAATTTACCCTTGAGGGAGTCCTCTATGCTAGGGCAGTATATGGTATATTCCTCTCATCACAGAGTGAGCAATAGTAGCTCTTGAGACCAGCACAATCTGATCAACTGAATTTCACCACCTGCAGGTGTTGAGCTTAAAACAAAGAGAAATAATTAGATATCACTGGGAGATTACATTTGATTGAGAATTACAAGCATCGAAACCATTGATCAGTCATAGTAAGTACCTGGAATTTTCTTTTCCTAAATAAGATTAAAAGTCTCCAAGCACAGAATAGCCCACATTTGGCAAACCCTACAACAATAATGGCTATTTACTCATTTGTTCAGTTGTTTGTTCAGTTCATTCAATATGCTTTTATGTAGTCTATGTTAGGAATTATTTTAGAGAACAGAGATCCAGAGACAAGTCCTTCTGGAGCTCATTGGTAGCAATGAGGACAAATGCAAAGTATTAAATGGCATAAGATGTATTTGATACAAAGTGAAAGAAAGACCTATGGGAATGCAAAGAGAATTTCTGAGGGTGGGTTTCTAAAAAGCAGAGCCTAAGAGACAAAGGTTCTTGTGCGAATTATCTACTGAAAGCATGTGTTCAAGGGAAACCTAAAATATGGTTAGGGAAGCAAGAAGCTAGGCAAAGATGAGAGTTCAGTAGAAGTTTGGCTGTAGTCTAATTCTTCAAGAAGGTCATTAATGGCATCATAAGGTTGTCCCTCTTTGAAGTAAAGGTTCAGACCTTATATTAGTAAGTCACAATTCTCAGGTCAGTCCTGAGGAGAAGGCATAAACTCCCATGCATTTTCAAATGGGGTGGCTTCTGTTGGCCAGGAAAAATTCTCAGGAATATTGCTACAGGAATATTGCAACTGTCATCACAGCTGCTTGGGGAATGGGTGCATTAGCCCAGTAAACAGGATCTGTGTCTACTACATTCCACCATAAGTACTGCTCAGACCCACTTGCTTCTAACATTAAGTTCATATCATCATGGCACAACTTCCCCAAGATCCCGGTTGCTCAGAATTTTTGAAGAAACTTGTAAGAGGAGCATTACTGAGACAAACTAGAGCTCCTGATGTACTAACTAACATGCATATGTTCCCTACTACCTGCCCATTCTAGATTCCTCTCTGCCTTGGCTAGCATTTTGTTGATACAGGTGGCTTGCCTAGTAGGGTGACCCAGATGGACCTTCATCCCTGACAGATTAAAATCCCTGGTTATCTTGATTATACTAGATCATGGTTGCTATATTTACCCATTTATCCTTTATTCATTTACTATTAAAATGGAGCATGGTGATACAAAGAGATGACTCATCGGTTCAGTCACTTACGTTCTGAAATTATTTCTCTTTGTCCTATTATGCAACAATTATGAAACAAGCCTTAACTTCCTCTTCGTTATCAGAGTTCAATGACCCCTCACAGTATAATAATTTCTTTTTCTTTTCTTTCTCCTGCTGGAGCCCAAAATGACTAGTGGTATCTGTATTGCTAATTTCCCTGGCAAACTTAAAGAGTATTCCTCCTCATTGAGATCTCCAGCCACACAAAACTTAAATATGTGAGTTGGGAACCACAAATTCTCTAATGGGTTACTGTCAGTTATGGGAGTGGGGTGACTCCCACTTCTACTCTGTGATTACCAGATGCATATATTCTGCCAGCTGGGGACACAGCACTGTGGAGTTGCCATATCCTCACCAGGTGTCATCTTTAAGCCTCAGGTGTACCTTACACCTGAAAGAGGCCATTATGACATTGTCAGGCTGGCAGCTTCTGAATGGCCTAGAAGCCATACACTTCATTTGCCACAAAGTGGGTCTTGGTTCACAGCACTATAGTACGGATTTCATGCTGATAGATCAGCCCCTTCAATTATGCTGACTGAGGCACTATGAACAGGAAATGCAAACTCATATCCAGGATACAAATTAATCACAATCAGATTAAATGGTTTCTTTTTCCCAGGATGAAAGGGGGTCCTTTGAAACAATTTGCTACCAAGCGACTGATTAGTCTGGGGGACAGTCCTGTGCTGGGAGCTCAGTGATCTTTGTGGTTGACTGGTCAGTCAGCCATGGAAGTAGCTGGATGAACCCTATCGAGAGAGAGCCCATTTGGTTGGGCCCATCCCTATCAGGGTTCTGACTGGTAGACCAGATTTGCCTAGGTGATGAAGTCCGGCTTCTTGGAATTTCTGCCACTCTTACAGTTAAGTCCTATGCCCTGTGGCCAGTTCTGTCTACACTTCGGCAACAAGAGATATGGATCTCTTTCATTGCAGCCAAGGAAGCATGGTTTGCTTTAAATTGGAGATTGAGTTGGAGCCTGTCATTTCTCTGTTTAAGGCATTAATGGCGTTTAGCAACATCTACCAAAGACTGCAATCCTTGTAATTCCTATTTACCCTGAAACTTGTAAGCATCAAGAAAATTACATAGACTATGTCATCTGAGATCACCAGAAGTGAAAAATCTCAGCATTTTATATTGTTACAGCAGGTCAGGGATGATCAATACTGTACCAATCAACAGTAATAGTCTTTGTTGCCATCTGGCTGGTGAATGATTTAACTCCAGTCTCCTATTCTTAGAGACGACTTCATAGGATCATTCCTGGCACCAACTAGGTTAGGTTGGGTGTTCTAAAAGCAGAACCAGAGACAAGGATTTCTTGTGCAAATGATTCAATGAAGGAGTTCTCTCAGGAGAAATCATACGTTAGTGAGGAAGGCAGAATGGTGTAGGGAATAAAGGTAGACAGAGATACAGCAGGTTAGTCTCAGCGATCCTGTGGCGATCTCTAGATCATGAATGGCACGCAAGAGACTGGCCTTTTGGATACTCATATCGCTAGTTTTCAGGACAGAGAACAACATATCAGACATTTCTGAGCAAGGAGGTTCTCGGTGGTGGGAAGCAGTCCTCAGGTAGAAAACGCACTGTTTGCAGGCTACTTGAGGTGAACACTCACAGCAGGTGATGGTTGGGTATGCTGTCTGCTAAAGAGGATCGGGGCTGGGCACCAACAGCTCTACTGTAGTAAGAATGAGAAACTCTTTGCTGAGGAATTAGAAAAGATTTTATCACGAAGATGACATTTGGCTTGCAAAGAAGAGAAAAGAGGTAACTAAGCAAGGAATGGGGTAGCCATGGTAGGGAGTAAAGAGTGATTCAGGCAACAAGTTCACTGAGATCAAATTTGGAGATTTGTGGTCAGAATTAAATAATACTCCAGATATCACCATTCTTCCAAATTCAGTGGAAGCTCATCTACTAGGTGTTAATTTTTTATTTAGTTTCTTTCTTTTTTCCTTTCTTTCCTTTTTCCTTCCATCTTTCCTTCCTTCCTCTCTCTCTCCCTCTCTCTCCCCTCCCTCCCTTCCTTCCTTCCTTCCTTCCTTCCTTCCTTCCTTCCTTCCTTCCTTCCTTCCTTCTTTTTTTTCTGGATTATCTGCTTTAAGCTTATAGCCTGCCAATTCTTTCCGGCAGTAGTATTACTGAATATAGCTAGTTAATGAGGTATACTGGGGTTAGTTTACAACATTTGCACTAATTAAGGATTTAAACATCTCACTAGAGTAGTAATAGACTCCTTATAAAAAGGCTGTATACTTTGGCAGATGTTAAAAACAACAACAGCAACAAACTTGTGTAAACAAGGTAGACTTGTTACAGGTTCTAGAATTTCTGAAACAATGTAGCCTATAAAGTTTTATGTTTAAAGAAAAATGGATAGAAAAATCGCCAACACGAGTTAGGAAAGAGGAGTTTGGCTAATTTGGGATTATCCTAATTTATTGCTCACAGCATATAAGAAGTGAGAAAAAATACAGAATGGACATTTAATCAATAACATTACATTTTGAAATCGCTATAGTTATAGTTAAGACTCAATTTGAGTATAAATGTTATCTTCCATATCAATGTTTAGATACAAACCATCATTCAGCTGAGTCAAGACTATTGAGAGTTCAGAGAATGAAAGACTGAAGGCTAGGTATCTGGGCGTGAGTTTGGCTGTGTATATTTGCGTGTGTGTGTGTATGAGACAGAGAGACTTTTTGCATCTGAGTGTCATTTCAGAACCAAATATAAATTACTTACATTCTGAATTGTGCGTACCTGTATATCTCTGGTGTAGTGTGTAGGTAATCAAGAATTGACACCACAATAAGGGCAGCGTTTGAAATTAGAAGAGGAGAAAAGACTTTCTTTAAAATCTACCAACCAGGATCTAGTGTTGTGCAGTCAGGGGTTTGGGGTTATTAAATGAAATCAAAAGCACATCAGGCCTATCAGCATCTTAAAAACCATTAGTGTTTCATTTAAAGAGAGTGTCTTGTTTCTGAAATATTCATAGCTGGAATCCACCACCACTGCTGAGATTTACATCTTCTCTCTCCCCATTACGCTTGCTGAATCTCTTTACTTGCTATTGTAGGAAAAATATTCAAAGATTTATAGGCAGCAAAGAGAAGGCAGCAAATTATGACATCCATTATTGGCATCTGCTCTTGTCTGTATCCCCAGGAAATGCAAATACAAATGACTTCCAATTTTCTACTACAACTGAGTTGCAAAGGGAACTGTTATATGCAGATGAGGCAACTTCTATTTGGACAGAGATAAAATGGAAGAAATTTCAGTCTACTATACTTGGCATACCATTTGCATAACTCTAAGAAAACTGTCACAAAGGGGTAATAAAAAATCATAAAGCTCTTAAAGAACCACATACAATGCCCATAGCTAGGCTGCTTATAAGAGAAACAGAAACAGCTTTAAGTTGTATGGGCTGGTGCAGGATCCAAAAACAAAAGCATGACTAAATATAGATGCTTCTATATTCACTGGTAAAGTGGTTCCTCTTCTTAGGTTTGGCAAAAGGAGCACACCAGGCTTGAAAATAACTTATAATCCCGTATGCAGGAAAGACAGACCTCACATTACCAATCTTTAAAGATTCTTTTGGCAGAAGTCATTGTCCTTCCCAGAGAAATGGCTAGGATGGTGTTTCCCATGACACTGTAGACTCTTTGAGAGCAAGGAACTCTTGTATATGCACTGATGTCCTGTATCTTCAGTGTCTATAATAGAGTTTTGAACACAAGAGAATCTCAAAATAAAATGTTCAACGGTAGGAATTGAAGGAGTCAGGCTGGTACAGTCGGGGGCCTTTGGAGATGAGTGTTCTGGTCTAGCCTTTTCTCTCTATGAGAATAGGGCCAGATTTCCCTATCTTTATGGGCCTTGTCTCTTACCTCTGAAGAAAAGAAATAGTAATACCTAATCTTACTTGGTTTGGGGAAGAATTAAATGAAGTATCATGACCAGTGTCTAGTATAGCATCTGTCATAGATCTATCCCTCCAGACATGGGTCCTTTTTTTCCTACCTCCTACAATTCTCTCATGTCTTCACTTGAGGATTAGGAATGTCAGCAATTTATAACAGTCTTAAACTCCAGGCACATGGTTCATGGTGTGTGGATACTCTCTCTTTGTCTGCTCTTATCTTTAAGGCTGTAACTGCCTCAAAACTTCTTCTCAACATTCATTACAACTTTGGCCTTTAACCCAGTTTCCCTCTTACCCAAGGCCTGAGATCATGCTGACCAATAGCAAGGTCCAAGTGAACAACATGCTGAACTGTTTTATCACCTCCTATCCACCCTGTTGGGGTGGGGGAGCACACTGTAGAATTTTGAGAATGGCCAAACATATGACACCCAAAGCTCACATAACACTCATGATACAGCTCATGCATTTTAATTTTTTCCAGGCCATTATCAAGTAAACCTTCCTCTGATAAACAGTGGGCACAGGTGAGGTATTAAAATAGAGACACTGTATAATGCGGTGGTTCAGGACGACAGCTCAGGCAGTGGGGTACAGGATGGACTGGAGGCTGAGTAAACATAGCCAATATGTTTCCTTGCATATAAAAATTTAAAAGGCAGTATTTATAGCCACAACTGCCTGTACAGGTAGGGGTTCCTATCAATAGTAAGTCTACCTGTGTTCTTGTGTGTCTATCACCAGCATCCGTCAATCTCTTCTACCAAATAGATGACTGACAGCCATGTTGCCTACAGTGACCAAGAAACTCAGATATATTAACTTTTGAAAAGTCACACAGTAACATAAACAAAGATCATATTTTTATGATTTTTTTCTGTTTCTTTGTCTTGTATAGTTCTCCCTGAGCCAGTCCACTCTCTAGAGATGGGTTATCATCATATCTTCTTTAAATAAATCTTTCCAGTGGCTTGTGGAATTAACCAACACCTCATTTCCTCATTATGAAAGTGTTCAGGCAATCATATCTACTCTGGAGCCCAGGCCTTCCAAATCCTCAGAAGAAGGTTCAAATCTGAGAAGTGAATACATTTTCCCTAAGCAGAGCCTGTCAGAACATTTTTAATAAAGACCTGGCCCAATTTCAGAGCTTTCTTTTCATTAGGGCAGGTCTGAAAGCAAAGGCCTTGAAAGTGGTTAGAAAAACAGTGTAATCACTATGGTACCATTATCCTGTCCCTGGGTAATCATTAGGCATCAGCTTGCCAAAGCGAAGGGCGGCAAATTACTCATTTATTGTTACCTGAGCTGTGCAGAAGATTGAAATCTGGACTACTAATGATTTTTTTTTCACCTTGTTTGGGAGATTCTGTAGAAAAGTTCACATGCAGCACAGATGCTAGCTGGCTGGCAAAGGTGCTTTCAGACAAATATGAAAGGGAAGCAAAGCATCGCCTTCCTTCAAAAGTAAAGCTGAAAAGCTCCACATCATTTCATGAAAACAGCTCTAAGGGAGAAATACTAAAAGTTATCAAGATCTATAATCAGAGAAGAGACTAGTTAGTTGGCTTAGAGTAGATTTTTATCTACTTTAAAAGAGATTAGACATTCAAAGTACAAGCTGGATTAAACACAAATTAAGTCTCAGGTAAATTTTACCAACAGTCAGTAGGAAAAAAAAATTTAGGGACATCATGTAATGAATCAGATTTTTTAGGGGGGAGGGTCACTTGCTTTAGCAAGTTTTGAATTCAATAAAGGCTCCAAGTCTAGCTATGATGAAAGAAAACCAAGCCATTCATGATCTTTTGAAAGTTAAAGCGTGAACAAGATCTCATTCAGACAGGTATGACTGGGAACATGAAAAGTCAGCCATTACGATATTTGTATCCATACCTGAAAAAGACACCTAAAGTGAACCTTGAAGAGGGTCTTGATACTGGGAGTAACTGATGTAGGCAAGGAGGAGAATTCTAGATAGGTTTAGATGGCTTTGTGAATGCAAAATGTTACATCTAAGAGTAAAGATGGAATGCCTCTTTTTTCTATAGGAAAAAGTACAGTGTCTGAAATAGGGACATAAAAATCAAAAGCATTGATTTCTACTGCTGGCTCAGCTGGTGACTGCTTCTGTAGTCTGAGGCAATTTTCCTAGCCTATTTGTGACTAAATCTCAGCATCTGCAAAATGAGGTTAGGAATCTTTTCTGTTTGAGATCCAGCTAGTATTATTAGGACTTTTGTTCATGTTATTAATGTTCATGATGCCTTCAGGGATTTTCAGATAAAATGCATTATAATAGCCCAAAGTGTTATTAATATTATTTTTCATGTTATTCCAAAAGGGTGTTGTTGAGACCGCTGAATTAACATTTGTAATACTCTTTAGAAAGGGTTAGAATAAAGTGTCGGGATCATCTAATGCACAGATTAGCTCTTAAAGAACATGTAGAAAACCTACAAGTGAGAGTTTCCTGATCAATCTAACATTAGGCTCATCCCATACTCTCAGTCACTTAAAGCATTTGCCAAGAGATAATATGTGTGTATCTATTTTGCCATCTAAATTCAGGGTTCCAGTCTACCCATACCAACTAAAAAGTTGAAAAAAATGTATCATGAAGTTTCATTTGTTCAAAATTTTCAAAGATCTAAAATTTGTAAATTCTGATTTTTCCCTTTGTTTTACTGTTGATTTCTTAAAGTGTTCTCGATGTACTGTAATTCAGTTTTCTAACAGATAGGGTTTTAATGCCTTGACATCCTTTGGGATTTTAGACCTTAGTCAGAGTCAGCTTCATGTTTAATGCCTTATAGACACTGGACGTATTTTTAGAGTGCCTGGCTTTGAATGGCTATTAAAGGGTATATTACAGGCATAAGGCACCTTCAATTTACAGTATTTTACCTACTTATACCATTTCCAGGGCTCTCTTGTAACATTATCATTAAGGTTGCCAGCCCTTTGCTGCCAACAACATGATTAAATCCTATTACAATTATTTTTGTTATAAAATCTTCTCATGCTTCTCGGCACTAAAGGTGCACAGAGCCAGCTGCACAGGTGGTAACGTAACGGGGGGCGATGTGCTCTGAACGGAAATGTTAGGAGAGCGCTAGCTTCGAGAAGGCAAATAGATCCCCAAAGTAAGATATTACTGTATTACTGTATTCTCTGGCAATAGGTTTCCTTTTGAAGTTTAGTTTATAATACTAAAGAGGGTTTTGCTCTCATTTTGTTTTTCTCTCCAGGGGAGTGAGGGAGGGAGATCTAATCTGGAGGAATTCTCACCAAAGAAAGGCTCAGAAAAAGGCTCACTGATGACTAGAAAAAAATGACAGCTGTTTTAAGACAAAGAGGAGGGAATCTACTCAATGAAATAATGTCTCATATTTCCTATAAAATAATGGTGCTTCTTACACCTGGGAATGATGAAGTGTGAGGTGGGACTTTTTGCACCCCCCCTCCATTGGTGAAGTATACTTTGGTCCTCCTCACAACCAGAGGCAGCAACCTGTGGCCAAAGACAGAGACATCCCTTTTATGAAACTGACTTGTCTTCCAAACTTTTCAACCTGACCTTGTTAATGGATCTTAATGCAGTCGAAGCACCCACATTGTGTGTGCAGCAGGACCCCGTGTTATGTATCCATGAGGGACTGTAGGAGGCAGAGAGGAGCATTGATCAAAACCACCACCCTTCACCCAACTCCCAGGGTTGACTTCTTGCCTCTGACACATATTCATGTGCTTTCCAGCAAAATGCTTTCAGTTTCCTCATTGGCTTCCTCACCCTCATCAGGTTGTTGGAGGGACTGAATTAGCTGATGTTTGCGAAACCCTTTGGCTAATGCATGGCCCCCAGGAAATGTCTCGTATTTGCAGCAGTGGCCCGTGGAGTCAGCAGGCAGAGATGCTTCAGTTGATGGCACCAAGAGAACGTTTACGTCCTTTCCTCCTCTGCCTGATGAATACCCAAGTGTGGGGGAAATTGGCAAAAGGGAAATGGAGCATATAGAAATATAAGCAATTCATTGCAATAAAATGCAATAAAAGGATATTTTATATAATAATAATAGCTAAGGACTACTGGACGCGGACTTAGGCTGGAATGACCACGGCGTGTGTATTTCACCGAATTCTGCAGAAATTCCCGAGAGAGGCACTACCATTCTCTTCAGTTTACCACTGGGAAGTGAACAGGACACTGGGAGTAGTTTATCCAGCTGCTTCCTCCTTGTCTTTCTCCTTCCCCCTCTCATGTATCTATGGGAATAAGAACTATTAACTGTGCACTAAAGCCACAAATATGTGCACGGCTACAAACACAAGATATCTATTTGTCCAGATATACTTTCTCAGCAGCAGAACCAGAAGGTTTCAACTAAAAAATTCATTTCCAGACACACAGCTCTAGATCCTGTATTAATGTAACTAGCCTTTCATATCTGCCTATGTGTTCACTTGTGCAAAGGTGCAGATGAAGCCTCTATTTTCTTGGGGCTCAATATGCACGTCTTATGTATTCTAAATACCAAGGGTGGAATAGGGGTGTTGTCTGCCCCAGGTGTAGGTGGGAAGGAGGCACCCTGTCTATAGAGAAGTGAAAAACATTCATAAAACCAGCTGAAAATCTGATGATTTTTTCTGACTCCCGTGCAATTCTAAATCACATTCGTGAGAAGGTACTGCTCCTTTCCAGGGCAGGCCTCCAGTCCTCTCCCATCTCCCTCCCTTTTGGAATGCCACTATGTCTACCTTGGGGAAGGAAATTAAAATTTGATGTGAAGGAAATGCTATATTTGCAACACATACTAACTATTGATTAGGTATTTGTTTAGCATGTCGATATTTTTAATGACTACTATTAGGACACTTGCACAGCATAGAGAAAAACAAAAGTTTTATGGAAACAGACTCAGAAACAAAGGCAAGTAACTGCCACAAAATCCTCTTTGCTCAATCCATCCCTTAATATCCAGAAAGGCTCAGAGGCACATATCTGCTTTATTTTGTTCCTGTGGCTTGGCAGGGAGATGTGTAGTTCTTTGATGATGAGAAGAGAATAGAAGAAGTAGTTAAGGATAAACCCTTTCCTATTTAACTGTTCTATTCTTTTCTTCTCCCCAAGATGAAGGATGATGTGTGGAAAGGAATAAGAATTCAGAACAGTGTGACTAAATCACCCTTGTTAAGGTTAGAAAAGCCCTGAATAGGTCAATTTTACTGACTTCATAGAGGGAAAAGAGCACAAGAAGCCTTTCATGACAACTAAGAGGTGTTGCAGCTCCCCACCTGAGCTTAAAAATACTGTTTACTCACCTGCCTTCTACCATCATTGTCATCAAACTTTATCGATAAGGTCATCCCATGGCAACACTATAAAACAGGAGCAGTTTTTCTTTGGCCTCCCCTTCTTTTGGAAGCTTCATACAGCTTTTCAGAGCTCCCACCTCCTTACACGTCCTGGTACCCTCACCGCCGCCACCACTACCATCACCACCATTATCCATATTGCTATCCCCAGACGTGAGATTTTAAGGGTTTTTGCAGTAACTCATGTTCCCAGTCTTCCCCACCCATTTTTCCCTTCACCATTTCCCCCTCCTCTGTCCCCTTCACTCAGAACCCGGCAATGTGGAAAAAGCTAGTTGATAAATCAATCAGAGAAGCTAATTCCTGAATATGGGTTGACTGGTTATTTTTATATGAGTAAGTCGGATGGCTCCCCGTGTGCTTTCAGGCCAAGAACTAAGAATTTGGACAAAGAATCTTTAATATAAATACCCCTAAAATAAGGTCCGGAAAAAGACAACAACCAACCAACAGAGCTATTCAGTTGCCTACCAGGTGTGGTGTGAGAGGAAACACAGGGGCATGAATTGTCAGCTTCACACCGTAAAGAGAAAGCAAGGCCCAGCCATGAGTCTGTGATGGAGGGAGTCCGCAATACAAAGTTTGTCCTACTGCTTTAGCAGTGAGTGAATGCTTTCAGCCAGAAGAGCAAAGGGGTGAGGATAATCCAGAAAGCAGGCTTCCTCTTAAGGGTTCTAATAAAAGGAGTAGACTCTTTCTTTTCCTTTCTGAATCCTTTATGACTCCACAGAAAACAGTGGGAAGGATCACAATCAATGGAGAGGCAAATATATTCTCCTCAGAACACTTTGCCTACATGACAGGAAAAGAACTAATCATGTCCCTCGGATCCTAATGTATATTAAGAATTCAGGGGCGCCTGGGTGGCTCAGTTGGTTGAGCTGCCTTTGGCTCAGGTCATGATCCTGGAGACCCGGGATCAACTTTCACATTGGGCTCCTTGCTTGGGCGGAAAGCCTGCTTCTCCCTCTCTCACTCCCCCTGCTTGTGTTCCCTCTCTGGCTGTGTTTCACTCTGTCAAATAAATAAAATCTTTAAAAAAAAAAAAAAAAAAGAATTCAGGAAAGTGTAATTATGTCTCATTTTCTCCACCTAAATATATTCAAACACCAAATCTTTGGCTGATATATTCTAAAGTGATATAAACTTTTAACCTTTTAAGATGTGTTTCTTAAATACAAGTTCGGGCAGCAGCAGAGATATTTTTGGTGGGAGTCTCCAATTGATGGCATAAAGCTTCTGTTTATTTTGCTTGGTGTGTTTGACTTACTCTCATCATAAAAGGTTACAAAGGACAACATAGGCAAGACACGTGACTCCTTGTTACTTCACCTTCTCATCAACTCTATATTTCTCTCTGTGTCTCTCTCATTTTTGTGGTGGTGGCGGTATTTTTTTTTTCTTGGCCTATTTCAACCATCTTTATGTCTTTGCCTCTCATCTGCTTTTCATCTCTTTGACAATAATTTTCTTGGTGAAAATGCTCCACCGTGAATAGACTAGCTTATAAGTGTTTTGGAAACAAGAGTGAAAAATGTGATTAAATTCAGATCACAGAGAGCCTGACAGACTAAAAAAGTTCGGTGAGGAACCAACGAAGGCTTTTGAACTGAGGAAGAACTGATGAAAAATATTATCGTATGCTGGTGTAAGAATGGGCCAGAAAAAGTTGAGACAGGCATCTGTTTTTAAGTGGAAACTAACATAGCCAAGTATGGCAAAAGGCCCCCTTTGCCTTGATTTCTAGGGAACTACCTCAAACTCAATCAGTCATGTACTCATGATAGCATCTCAAATCCCAGAGGTGTGAGAAGTGCCTTTGGTAACAAAATGGACATACGTTCACACCACTGCCAAGAACTTAGAGGTGAAACTTAAGCACTTTTGCAGTTTTTCATTATCCCTACCAAATCCTAGGTGAAAAGAATGTAATCATAATTATGATTGCCTCTATCCATTTTAGTAACTAGGAAAGCTGATTTACTTTAAAGCTATCTATTCCTGAAGTATTTTCCAAAACATGTATGTGTAAAATATATGTGTAGCATATATAAAACAGTGATATACATATCAAATACATATAGATATAATTAATAGTATGTTTTCCTGTTTCTTCTTTTTTTAAAAGATTTGTTTATTTTTAGAGAGAGAGAGAGAGAGAGAGAAAGTGAGCAAGAAGGCGAAGGAGCAGAGGGAGAGAATCTCAAGCAGACTCCCCACTGAGCACAGAGCCCAACACAGGGCTCCATTTCACGACTCTGAGATCATGTCCTGAGCTGAAATCAAGAGTCAGATGCTCAATCGACAGAGCCACCCAGGTGCCCCTAGTTTTCTGTTTTCTCAGTGCTGTTTTCTCTCAGTTAATGAACACTCTTAAGGGAAACTGCAATGTAAGGTTTCAGGCAATGGGCACAGCATACCGTGTTTCCATTGCTTTTGGTCGATGACAGCTCTACTGTGCTCTCTTAAGCTGAGTGCTTTTGGCATCATTTGCTTTCGTTTATATGTAATCTTATGTCTTTTCAAGAAAATAATTGAAGGGGCACCTGGGTGGCTCAGTTGGTTAAGTGACTGCCTTCAGCTCAGGTCATGATCCCGGAGACCCAGGATGGAGCCCCACATCGGGCTCCCTGCTCAGCGGGAAGCCTGCTTCTCCCTCTCTGGCTCCCCCTGCTGTGTTCCCTTTCTGGCTATGTTTCTCTCTGTCAAATAAATAAAATATTTTTTTAAAAAAAGAAAAGAATTAGAGAAAAAAGAAAAAATCATAGTTTTCTATATTTATCCACATGTCAACCACTTCTGATGCTATTTATTTCTTCCCATGGATTCCTGTTACTATCTGGTGTCATTTCCTTTCAGCCTGAAGAATTACTTTCAGTACTTCTCATAAGGAAGATGTGCTAGCAATGAATTCTTCTAGGCTTGATTTATGGGGGAAAATCTTTGTTTTGCCTTCATTTTCAAAGGATAATTGTATATAGGATTTTTGCTTCTTTTAAATAAGTTTCTTGGTATAATTTATATTCCATACAATTCATCCATTTAAAGTATGCAGTTCAATGATTTTAGTACAGTCAGAGAGCTGTGCAAGCACTGCCACAATCAATCCACTTTAGAACATTTTTGGATATTGAATTCTTGGTCAAAAATAGTTTCCATCTCTTTCAGTACTTCGGTTATGTCATTTCATTATTTTCTGGCCTCTGTTGTTTTGATGAGAAATCGGTTATTAACTCCATTGTTACCCCACAAATGAAATCATTTTCCCCTTATTTCTTTCAAAACCTTTCTGTTTTACTCTGCTACTGATCTAGCTCCATGTTTTCCAGGTTTTTATTTTGTCATCTGAAACCTGCTACTGAACTCCTTTAGTGAATTTATTTTGTTTTTCATTTCTAGAATTTCCACTATTTCTTTTCCTCCTGCCCTTTCCTCCTTCCCTCTCTCTCTTTCTTCTTTTCTTCCTCTTTTTTTTTTTTTTTTTTTTACAACTAGGCTGGACTTACTCTGTACAAGCTATCTCTTCTGCAGTGTGCTACCACTAGTGTCTCTACTAAGAAATTCTAAATTCTTATTTTCATTAGCCTGGCTTCCTAGGGGTCCCTTTGCAGAGCTTAGTGGCAAGCCAAGAACTGGTCAGAGATTATGCTCAAACACCTTGAACCCACAAAATTTACATTTTGCCCATGGATCTGTGTGTGATTTGAAGAGGGCATACAAAGTCTAGACAATTTTTGTCTGTCCTAGGTTATATTTTTCTCTCAGCCCACTTGGGTGGGTGTGGGTGTGTGCAAAACATATACAGCCCCACTGCAGCTCTCTCACTTCCACAATCTCCTGGGTAAGATTCTGGCTGCTGTGTAGGCCCACCACTCATCACAACCAGGACTGGAACCTCAGGCTAGCAGAGCTGCAGGCTCACCTGTTCATTTCTTACTAAATTTTCTGATTGTACTGAAAATACCTGCAAGGCATGTGCTTTTGTTCTCAGCTCCAAACCAATTCCTGTCCCTCTGGCAGCAAAGCTGCTGGTTTTCACAAACAAGCCTACTCTGGCCTAAAAACTGTGCCAGTTAAGCTTGTAGAGAGGAGAGATGGAAGTAGCTCCGGGCAAGAAGGCCACTGCTTCCCACTGCTTTTAGCTGAACTTCTAGCTGCTTTTCATAAAATAATGGTTATCTCTTCATTGTTTGCCGTTGGTTGGTTTCGAGAACCTTGAAATCCTTGGTAGATTTGCTTTGACAATTCTGTAGTTTTTTGTTTGGCTTTTGAGAATAGGATTTGCTGACATCTTCCTTCCCCCAAGGTCCACAGTCCTACCTTCAAATTATGCATTTCTTATCCCACAGTGGCTCCTTTTTCCACCACTTAGTTTCTGTTCTGGGGAACAATTTTGACATATAATGTCTAACTAAAGTAGTGCAGAGACAGAATTGAATCTGTCCCAAATAAACAAAGGAAAAGAATCATGCTGGATTTTAAAATGCATGCAAATTTTACAGTTGTTTAAGCCACCTTGCTAGTGGTGTAGAACTACTAAATGATCCATAAAGGAGCATATAGATTAGAAACCAGTCCGCCTATTACTAACTGGAATTCACAATATCCTTGGTATTAGCAAAGGCACCATAACATCATGGCAACCTAGCACAGGAACCTAGTAGCACTGACCAACAATTGGGTGAAATGGTGGCTACAAGAAATAATGGACATAAAGATATAATAATTTCTGAGAAGTTTAAGAGAAAGGAAGGGGTATCACTGTTATCCAAGGCTGGGAACACATCTTTACCCCATTGTAGTCCTAATTCAGTTCCATATGTACTTCCAGAAACATCTCCTTCATAAAATACAGTGTGAAGCAGCCTATTCTTGGCAAGGTTGTATAGCTGTTCGATTTGAAGGGAGAGCAACAGAGAAGCTTGGTTTATGGATGAACAGATAATCTCACAAGAATTCAAGACAGGAAATAATAATACCAGGATTCATACAATGGGATCTGAAAGGTCAGGACAAGGCTATCCCCCTGGCTTTAATGGATGTTCATGCCACTGGGTCTCTGCATCTTGCAGCTTATCTTATTTGTTCTCCTCCTTTCATCTGTCAACCAGCTTGCTTTCTTTGCTCATGGTCTCTCTGCTCCCAAAAAGTGGCACATGGCTTTGGTTTGGCATACACTGACCTTCATCTGTCCTTACAGACACCACAGCTCTTTTTCCAAAACTGACTTAAACACTTACTGCTCATTTTATAATTCTCAAATGAAAGAATCTGAGTCATCCATTTAGGTTCAATCATCTCTGGATCAGGCTTATTGGAGTAATTATGATTTTCTATGGCCATAACGTGGCCATGAATGGAGATGTCCTTAGGAAGGAGCACAGACTGGAAATTAGGACAATGACTGACATCTGTAATATAACTGGTTTATTCCTGCATGAGTCTCTCTATTCCTCAAGTGCTAAAAACTTTGTTGGATTTTCTCTGAGGCCAATACACTCAATTTGCTTGGGGTGAGCTCCTTAAATTATTTTCATAACAAATACTATAGATTCTTTTATTTTCAACTTGCCACAGCTTGCTTTTCTTTTTTTACTTCAATATTTGGCCATAGATCATTTAACATAAATGCTTACAATATATGATTTTAATTAATGTGTGTAAATACCTATAAAGAATTGAACTGAGGAAAGGAGAAGGCATTTCATGTGAAAAATTATGCAGGCTTAAATGATCATAGTTGATGTAGTTTCCTATGGCTGTTGTAAAAAGTTACCACAAACTGGATGGCTTAAAATAATAGAAATTTATTCTCCCATAGTTCCAGAGGCTAGGATTCTGAAAGCAAGATGTCAATAATCATTCTTTGCCTCTTCCTAGTGTCTTCTGTCTGGCAATCCTTGGTGTACCTTGATCGCAGCTACATCTCTCCAACTTCTGCCTCTGTCTTCACATGGCTGTCTTCCCTCGGTGTCTGTCCAAATCTCTTTGTCCTTACAAGAATATCAGTCATTGGATTTAAGGCACTCTTCCAGTATGAGCTCATTTATACAAAGGCCCTATTTCTAAGCAAGTTCATATTCACAGGTACCAATGGTTATGACTTCAATAAATCTTCCTATAGGACCTGATCGAGTTGGGAAACTAGCCTCAATGAAATGAAGTACATGTAATACAGAAAAGTGAGGACAATCATGAAAATGGAATTCATGAGACCTGGGTCATAAATATTCATAATGCAGATGTAACACCATATTAATCAATTCCAAAGGTGTCTTTCCCAAAATAGCCTACATAAATTCAAAGTATTAGAAGTATCTCCTCTAGAACTCAATAATGCTGAATTTTGTTTGCTCATTCTTTGATGCTTCTGTTTCCTTCTATTTTGCTGGGAATTTCACAGATTTTCTTACATCCTTTCCAACAATGTCTGATATCTGACTGTTATCATAGATATATTACTCATGCTCTTGTCTAAAGCCCATCTGTTATTGAACTCTATAATGTACTGTATGTTGGCCAATTGAATTTAAATAAAAAATAAATAAAACCTATCTGTAACTTTGTACCCTAGATCCTATCCTCTCTTGACTACTCAAGGCATTACTTCAACAAGTTCTCCCCCATTTTTCTATTTTCACTCTCAACTGGATCATTCCCACCAATATATATAAAGATAATATTACTTTGCTCATCTCAAAAGAACCCTTGAGTCCACATTATTTGCCAAATGTTCTAAAAATAGGTTTATTCCCCTTTCCAACAAAACTCTTTAAACGACTTTATATTCCCTTCTCTAAGTCCTCTCCTACACATTCCAATCTGGCTTTTACCCAACCACTCCACTCAAAATGTTCTTGTCATGATTGTCCCTAACGTTCAGATTGCAAAATCCAATGGTTCATTCTCAGTCTTCATCTTCCCTGACCCATCAATAGCATTTGACATATTGGCTACTCTTACCTCTTTGACACATTTGCCTTCCAGGACACTACACTCTTCTCAATTTGCTTTCACTCAGCTGGTTGTGGTTTCTGGTCTTTACTGGTGATTCTCCTCCAACTTCTCAATAGTTCAGCATCCCAGAGCATGCTTAGACCTCTTTTCCTTTATATATTTATGCATTAATTTGGCATTTTATGCAGTTTTGGCCTTAAATACCATGCTAATGACTCCTAAATTTATAACACCAGTCTAGACTTCTCTCCTGTACTTCAGACTCACATATCTAACTGCCAATTCAATTTGCTTAAGTGCATAGTAGTACATTTCAAATTTCCCATGTCCAAAACCAAAGTCATCCTATGACCAAATGTGTTTGTCTTTTAGCCACCTCCATCTCTGATGATGGCAACTCCATTGTTTAAGTTACTTGTGCCAAAAATCTTAGTCTTTCTTGGCTTGTCCTTTCTTCTCACATCCCATATCCAATCCACAAGAGGGTCGGTTGTTCAAAATATAAAGAAGACTCAAAATATAATTGGAATCCAAACACTTTCTCCATCTCCACTGATGCAGTCTCATAACTACCACTACCATTTCTCATTTGAATTTTTACTTCAGTGTCTTAACTGGCTCATTTCTCTTGCACTAATCACAACATAGCAGCAAGAATAAACTTGATAAAATTTAGGTCACATAAAATCTTTCTTCTATTCAAAACCCAAATCCAATACCTTCCTACTTTACGCAGGGTAAAAACCACTGTCTTTACAGTTGCCCATAAAGCCTCACGTGAACTGGTCCTTTGAAATCTTGGATCTCCCCTCATTCGATTTTTCTCTATCACTCACTTCACATCAGTCATACTGTCTCTTAACATTCATCAAATAAGAAAGGTTTGTCCTTGTCATGGGGTCCTTATAACTGCTTTCCCTTCTACTTAAAATGCTTTTTCTCCAGATACTTGCATTTATAATCCCCCATGCCTTCAGGTCTGAGTAATTATTACCCTTTTAACAAGGCTTATTCCTACCACACCAACACCCCCCTCTAAGTATTCGTTATTTTGTATTTACCGTCTTATTTATACCACATAATGTACTGATTTCTCATGTTGTTTTTTTCTTTAAATATTTTATTTATTTATTTGACAGAGAGAGAGAGATCACAACTAGGCAGAGAGGCAGGCAGAGAGAGAGGAGGAAGCAGGTTCCCTGCTGAGCAGAGAGCCCGATGCTGGCCTTGATCCCAGGACCCTGGGATCATGACCTGAGTTGAAGGCAGAGGCTTTAACCCACTGAGCCACCCAGGCGCCCTGATTTATTATGTTTATTTTTACTTCTACTTTCTCAAGAATACAAGGTTCTTGATGACAGGGATTTTTGTCTTTTTGTTCACTGATGCATTTCAAAAACCAAGAACAACACTTGACACGTAGTAGTTACTCAGTGAACTCTTTTTGAGTGAGTCAATAATTTGTTGAAGTTTTACGACGAGCTCAATACCTTCTGGAGGAAAAAAAGAAAATAATTTTTTCTTTCCCCTCGAGTGAACCTTCTTATTAAAGTATTATAGTCATAATTATGACTAGTATAACACTAAAAATCGCTTTCAAAAGTGTATTTCATCACTGATACTAGTGGAAAGGAGCTGTGCAATATGCTAGGGAACATGATAATTAGATGGTCTTGCATAGGTTACTTTTAAGTGATTGTAAACTGCAATGATTAATGTTCTGTGCAATTAAACATGGCAGAGACTGACACTATCTCCTCCTTGGTATACTGCTGAACTCCATTTCTCAGACTTGTTCATCTTGACAGTTCTGGACAACAGAATAGGATGGAAATTAAAAAAATAGGATTGTACTTCCCAGGCTGAGTTCTTAAATTTGCCTTGTGATTTTGTTCTCTTTCCTTGTGCCCTGGTCAGAAGGATAGGATACAGTGAGGGGTTTGCAGGCCTGAGAAGATGATGGAATCATTGCATGGAAGGAGGCTGAGTCTCTGAATCACAGGGTAGAAGACCACTCACCAAACTCTTTATTGGACAATGATGTGAATGAGGGCTAAAATATTTACACTTCTAACTCGGTGCTAATCAGGTCTGATTTTTGCAACTGTTAGTCTGCCATGACCAACCAACAGAATCAGTTCCGAACAGAAAGGTCGGATGAAACTTGATTATGCAAAGCTATGAAAATGGCATACGTTGCCACTGAGGAAACTTGAAATCTTTGGCAAAGCAAGACGGCCATCTCTAAAAACCGCTCTTCTAACTATAACATATTAGCATTTCTTCTTGGAATAAACAGGTTGGTGCTTTTGGGAACTGAGATGTGAGACTTTGGCCTATGTTAGGATTTCTCTTTCCATTCGAGGCAGTGTCAATAGGAAAGCAAGTTGGCTGTTCGTTCGGCACCACCTGGCTGCAGTTGCATCGCTCAGCACTGAACACACTGGCTGTGTCAGGGTTGAGGACTGTCATTCTGATGAAGTGGGGAGTGCGCTGCCCTGGTAGGAAGCCTTTTAAATTGAATGACAAGGTTTTTCTTATTTGTTACATCCCCAGGCCATTGTCAAATCATATAATGCCAGCCCAGGAAAGTAATTACAGAACTGTTGTGAGGCTGTTAGCAGCTGCTTTTCATTTTTCCCCATTGTGACTGGGATGTGGTGGAGGAAAATTGGGATGACTAAGAACCACAACATAAACGCCACCCAATCTACTGGCCAGGCACATGCGGCACTTACTTTTAGCCAAGGGGAAAAGAGCAGGTTCCTGAAATGTTATTAGGTGCCAAATATAGCCAAGAATCTACAGCCAGCTCTAAGAGGTTAGGCCATGAGGACAGATGGATTTCATGTAATAAATCATTACCAAAATCACTAGGCCACAAAGTCTAATTCCTAAAAACAAAACCCTGTGTCGATCCCATCAAACAACCCTTTTTCCCTCCTAGCTACTATTTTTTTTCTTTCTAGTGCTTTCTTTATTATTTGGGTAAGGACCACCATAAGCCTTCAGCTGAGAGTAGGTCAGTCGAAGTTTTCAACAATAAATGCAGATTGTGACAAATAAGCAGCCATGAGGCTATATGAAGAGGAAATAAGACAACAGTAAATGTATTTTCATTTTATCACCTCATCTTAATTTGGTCCTTTTTCATAAGAACCCTGTGAACTCACCAGTGCTCATTTTCAAGGTTATGTCCCAAACTCTACTCAGTGAAGAACAGCACTGCATTTGCTAGATGACTGATTTAAAATAAAATATGCATTGTCTTAATGTGACAACTGTTTAAAATTTAATGGAAAGTTCTTAAGATTCTTAACACAACTGAATGTTATGTTTCCGATCAGGTGACAATCTAATCAGGATGAGTCTTAAGTGATTATTCATTATTTGTTTCTTTGAATGAAGTGGTTTAACTAGCACGTAACTGCACTAGAAAGTTATTAGGTTCACGTGTAGCAACCCCTTGTTCTCAAAGTCATTACTCTCCTTTCCTTCTTGGTCACTGAGACACAGTAAGTACATTGGTATGTCTTATAAAGGTTGCGGAAGGCAGTTGCTTCCTTTTACTCTAGGCAAAACTCCTTTCACTCAGAACATAAAAGCACCTTTCATGAAATAATTTATTTCTAAATGTTGAAAGTGGTCAGAGGCTCAGGATCCAACAACTTCCCAAATGAAAATAATTAGAATCTGTGGTAAAGATAAGAGTGAGGTTTGAAACCTGTCGGTACATATCACTAAGTAGAAATAAATTATGGCTTGTCAAAAACGACACATTTCAACAAGGTGCTTCCTTTTCACTTCGAGTAAGACCTTTTTCCACCCAGCAATTAACTTTATTCCCATTAATATTCAGTAGCATTGACAAGGCTGACAGAGTAAAGCTGGGTTTTATAAAACTAAAGACAGATTGATAGAGACTCATTACTTTGTCTAATAATTTCATCATTGTATGTTAGGTCTTAATAAATAAAGGACAAAGCTGTTGACTGTGGCACTGATTTGTTGTGCCAGGTAAAGGACTCAAATTTTCTGTGTATATTTTCTTTTTGTGATTCATAAATTTATTTTTGAAAATAAATAGTAATTTTGCCTAAAGGGTTGCAGAGGTGACACAATAATACATTCATACCATACTGCAATACATTTAGCAATAGCATAGTTTTCTTTAGATATTTCTTCACAATCTGTAAATAATAATTATGCTGCACAGTTAAATTAAATAAAATAAGTAACTGTATGTAAACGACCCTTTGATTATAGATGGAGAAAGCCTAAGAGCAAGTATTTACTTGTGGTGCGGTAGAAAAAGAGCAAAGAATTCACTAACAACCCGAGGAAACACAAAAACCAAACATTTCTGTCTTCCTTCCTTTATGATATAAAAAGTTAGAAATAAAATAGAGCAGGTTTCACAAAGCTTCAAGATGTGTCAAAGATGATGTTGCTTAGAGACATAACATCTGTTCTGTTTTCATATTTGTCATATTTCCTAAAAAAATTTTAAAATGAGACATTGTGCTTTTCTAAGCTTATGGACACAGGGTTTTTTGTTTTGTTTTGTTTTTTGGTTTTTGTTTTTTTTTTCATATAGGACACTTTGGTGGCTGAGTTCAGCTTTGCTTTCTCTTCTAGAATAGTGAGAAAAAAAAAATCTCACTGTTGGTGAGAAAGATGTGATACATGCCTAACGAAATCAACTTGCATTTTTTTTCTGTAAGTTTCTAAGTTGTTCTTTCCCTCTTCCATGACAGGTGACTTTTCACAGGTAAAAGCCCAACATTCTTACCAAAGAGCTCTTTCTCCTTTAACGTTATATAGCTCAGCAAATGTCTGGCCAGGGGCAATATTAGTGACTTGCGGATGTTTTACTGACACAGAAGTATGCCACTTGTATTTATTTTCTGTGCTATGACAACCTACTGTTCTATGGTAGAAATGACACAATTTTAGTCCTTATAAATTCATAGTTTCTGCAAAAGTCTAATTTTTCATAAGTGAAAATTCATGGAGTGAAAATGGAATCATTTCACGCAGTTCTTACTTTGGCCCTAAGCACATGCACTGAATAGCTCTTTATTCCCCATTTTTTGTCAGTATCAAAGTCTGCAGATGGGTAGGTCATACCTGAACAGCCTGAGCAGGGAATGTGCAGTTGGGTTTTAATATTAAAAACTTAAGATTTGTTTCCCTATTCCTTTTGGATCCTTCTCTAATGCTCTACATCCCTTTAGATTTTTATCTCCTGTTAGCGCTTACCTCTTCTCTTTATGACAGTCTACTTCTCTGATTTCATCTTTATTCAGCTCCCTGGCTCCCACCCAAACTCCCCCTCAAATTATCAATGCTAACATTTTCCTTCAGTTATTTTCTTATTTTCTTCTTGATTATTCTTTTTCCTAATCCATTTATGAATTTCCTCTTCCCCTTGTCAATGAAAACTTTTTAGGACAGCAGACATTTAAAGAGCTGCAATCCTTTATTAGTCATATTTATTGAGAACTTACTTTGTGCAAAACCCTCTGGGAGAACACAAAGATGTTTTATATGCCATCACCGCCCTCACTAACAGCAAATGCTCACACAACACCAATTATGTATCAGGCACTGATCTCTGTGCTTTGCAAAGATTACCTCACTTGGCCTTCCCAACATGCACCGTGCTTTAATATGTAGGTTTTATTGTTACTCAGTTATACTGAGGCTAAAAGATCAGAAGATGACTGCCACTGAAAAGACAACTTGTCATTCATAGTTCCCAAGGGGAGGGGGACATGCCATGCTATGCAGGACCACAAAAGGAAGCACTAGAGTCAGTGAGGAGACAGAGGAAGAGGCGCCTGGGTGGGTGGCTCAGTCCATTAAGTGGCCAGCTCTTGATTTCGGCTCAGGTCATGATCACAGAGTCCTAGGTTCAAACTCTGTGTCCAGTACTGTGCTTAGTGGAGAACAGTTTGCCTGAGAACACTTTCTCTCCCTCTGCCTCTGCCCCTTCCCCACTTGCTCTCTCTCTCTCTCTCTCTCTCTCTCTCTCTCTCAAAATTAATAAATAAAATCTTAAAAAAAAAAAAGATGTGCTCACACATCTCTAAGAACTAGCTAGCCTAAGGAGGGCCAGGTAAGTCCTGCAGGATCAGGATTTTCCCAGATATCAAAGCATCAGATTAAAAAGACATGCTTAATACATTCTAGAGACTGGGTGTCTAAGACAGCCAAACAGATAGTAAGTGGTTGAGTCCAGATTCAGACCCAGTAGGTATGGATCCAGAGTTCACATTCTTAATTCTATGCCCTGACATTTCACCAAGGAAGCTGAGTTTTTGTAGGGGAAATAGAAAATATGCAATATAGGGCGCCTGGGTGGCTCAGTGGGTTAAAGCCTCTGCCGTCAGCTCAGGTCATGATCTCGGGGTCGAGGGATCGAGGCCCACATCGAGCTCTCTGCCCGGCAGAGAGCCTGCTTCCTCCTCTCTCTCTTCCCGCCTCTCTGCCTACTTGTGATCTCTCTGTCAAATAAAAAATAAAAAAATAAATCTTAAAAAAAAAGAAAATATGCAATATATATATGTGGTGTCATCTGGTGTTGTAAGAGAACCAAAAAGAGGGTTCAGAATGCAGAGGAAGGAAATGTCAATCAGATTGGAACACAAGCACAAGCTCAGAAAGAAACAACAACTGAATGTGTGTTTGAAGAATAGCAAAGATGCCCAAAGAAATGAAGAGGTTATTCCAGGCAAATGAAATTTTTTAAAAAGTGTGAAGATCTGAAATCAATTAATGAGTTCAGGGAGTTGTAAACTACTAGTGTGGCAAAAATCATAAGCAAAGCCTGTATACAGATGACTGAATGAAATAATAGTGGGGGATGCCTGCGTGGCTCAGTTATTTGAGTGTCCAACTCTTGATTTCGGCTGGGGTTGTGATCTCCGGGTCGAGGGACAGAGCCCAGCATCAGGCTCTGCTCTCGGTGAGTCTGCCTGACATTCTCTCTCTCCCTCTCTCTCTGCCCCTCTCATTGCTTGCTCTCTCTCTCTCTCTCTCTCTCTCTCTCTCTCTGACAAATAAATCAATCTTAAAAAAAAATAAAAAGAAAGAATACTGGGGAAGTTATTTGAGATCAGTATTAAGAAAATCATGGGGCACCTGGGTGGCTCAGTTGGTTAAGCAACTGCCTTCGGCTCAGGTCATGATCCTGGAGACCCGGGATGGAGTCCCACATTGGGCTCCCTGCTCGGCGGGAAGCCTGCTTCTCCCTCTCTCACTCCCCCTGCTTGTGTTCCCTCTCTGGCTGTGTTTCTCTCTGTCAAATAAATAAAATCTTAAAAAAAAAAAAGAAAATCATGAATTAAGTAATATGGAATTTGGACCTAATTCAGGAAAAAAATGAGAAACAGTAAGTATATTTATATGTATATAAACATATATGTATATATACAAAGAAATAAATGAATAAATTGAAAGCCTTTGAGAAGAGTTCCACAAACACACTTAGACTTCAGAGGTCAACTGGCTTCTGTCATAGTAGAACTGGAAGGAGAAACAAAGGGGGGAAATTAATTAGGACATTACAGAAAGAACACAAGTGGAAATTAAGAATAAATCAGACAGAGTTAGGGAATTAATCCCAAAGATATTGTAGAAATAGAGTTGAAAGCACCTGCTACCAATATTTCAACATTTAAAACTCTGTCACATAAGAAGTGACTAAAGCAACTGGGAATTTTACCATGAAGAAGAGAAACCCCATGAGATGGACCCTCTTGTTTGCTGCATTGGCCAGACCTCAGAGGCTCCTCTGGGCTGCAAGTTGTGAGAGAATGAAGATGTGGACAGGGCTCAGCACGCTTGTATTTTGGTTCAGCTCAGAGAATGAATATAAGAGCACAAAGGAGCCTCGGTTCCACTACAATGCAGAACAGCACTCTCAATGGAATAAGAGAGTCATTTATAATAAAATAAAGTATTTCAAAATGCTCAGACAAGGTTAATTCAGAAGACTTGATGATGTAGACTGATGCCTGCACCTCTTGATAGTGAACATACCTGGACTTAAGAGAGCTAAGGTCAGAAATCCTTCAATACAAGAAATTCAGGAAGATAAAACAGTAGAAATATAAATGGTCACTAAAATAAAAATAAGTCCTAACAGACCAGACTTGTTTGTCTATAAGAAAAAGAGGGAAATGATCTTAATTGAAATAAGGATAACATGCCAAGACAAATTACAGACTTTGGAAACAGAGAAAATGATGAAATATGATATTAGCACAAATGAGCTGGGCCTTATTTATAAGTGCAATGTCAAAATAATTCCCAATGTTATGACGGGATAGTGACAAAGTATCTCTGAAAACACATCTCCTGCCTTGAATTCTTCCACATGTTGAGGCTCACAATCAGTCTCTGGCACTTAGAAAGACCCGGGAGACCATATACTTTAATAAACCATGGGGGATAAAGGTGTACGGCAAAAAGAAGCAGTAATAAAAGAAATCACAGAAAAACTATGACAGAGACAGAATCTATGCATACTAGCAAAAACAGGCAACACCCCAAATGAATAAATACTTTCAATATGTGAGTTTTATAATCTAGATCTCTCATTAGTGTTACCCACAAAAATTTAAAGACATATGTGATGGCAATAATATGAAACATAAAAACATTTTTCTTCATTAATACAATTCAGTGAGATCCTTGCACCTTGTATATCTTTGCTAATTTCATAATATTTAAGTCTACGTCTATTAAAGAGTCCTGGTTTCCTTTGCTATATACTTCCATGTGGCAGCTATGTGTGCCAAATAACACTGGCATGTTATATTGGTCACTCGACTGTAATGAGTGGTATTGTTTTGCTGATGTGATTTTCCAAAACAGTGAACAATGCTCAGGAAAAATAGTGCAATATTCCTTTGATTTAAACAGTATTGCATTCCTGCAATTTTAGATTATAAAGTTTACAAATTTTAGTTTATAATTATAAAGAAGGAAACTTTGTCATGATATATAAAATGATTTTTCTAGACTCTCAAATAATTGCAAACCAATTTTTCCCTACATAAATGTTGATGAGATATTTGAAAGTCATGTACCATATACTCTATTATGCAAAGTTGACATATACATAGTGGGACATCTAGCTTCTCTATGCACCCATCCCCTCTAAATACCAGCATTGTCCTCCACTTGATATAAGAAAATAAAAATGATCATATAATTTTAAAATTCTTCCTGTAAAGAAGTACTGCCTTAATAGAGCTCAGTGTAAAGAGATCCCTGGCCATAACACGTACTCAAGAATAGGCTGAAACCTCTTTGGGAAATGATAAGCAGAATCCAAGCATTGGGTAAACAGTTGAACTAGATCAAGGTTGAAAAATCAAATGCTTAAAAAGAAAGAAAGAAAAATCAAATGCTTGCAGACACAAAGCAGCTATGAGAAATGTGTAAACTGGGCCAAGAGAAAGACAATAGAGAGACATGTGGTCTGAGGGGTCAGTTGTCTCAGCACTACTTGTTGAAAGAATATCCACTCCCCATTGAATCGTCTTGGCACCATGTCAAAAATCAAGTGTCTAAAGGTGAGGGTTTATTTCTGGACTATCAGTTCTATTCCACTGATCTATATATCTATACTTATGCCAGTATCACACAGTCTTGATTACTGTAGGTTAGTAGTAAGTTTTGAAATTGGTAAATGTGAATCCTCCAAATTTGTTTTCCTTTACCAAGATTATTTTGTTTATTCTAGATCCTTTGAATTTCCATATGAATTTTAGGATCAGCTTGTCAGTTTCTGCAAAGATGCCAGCTGGATTTTGATGAGGACTGCATTGAGTTTGTAGATCAATTTCAGAGTATTATCATTTTAACAATGTTGCCTTCTGACCCATATATATAGAATGTATTTCCATTCATTTGGTTCCTTAAATTTCTTTCAACAAAGCTTTATAGTTTTCAGAGTGTAACTTTTGTACTTCTATTGCTAAGTTCATTTCCAAGTATTTTATTCTTTTCAGTTTGGAAGCCTTTTAAGTCTTTTCTTACCACATTGCCCTAGCCAGCTCTGCTTAGATCTTAAAACTTATGTATCTCAAATCCGATTTATCTTTTACTCATTATTAACCTGGTTCAATCAAACCGGTTGCCTCACTCTTTCAGTACTTTGTGTCTTCTGTTATTTTTTGGATCTTTCATAATTTAATTCTTCAAAGGAAACACAACTGATTAACATTGTTCTAGTACTTCAGAGATTATTTCGTTAACCCACGCCATTCTGACACATCTGTGGATATGGTCTACATCAATACTTATCTTGTTATTGTTTTTTATGTGCGACACTTTCTTTCTCAAATTAAATTGTAAGCTCCACTGAGGAGGTTCAACATTTTCAGCTCTATGGCCTTCAGAAAAAAAAAAAACAAAACAAGTAAATACAAATCCTGACAGGGTCCTACATACGAAGAAATGGCTCAAGAAACGTTTTCCATTTGCTTTTCTTCTTTCACAGAGAAGTAATTTTGCATCATGTCAAATGATGAACTTATATCTGAGTCTGTTTTTTCATTGGTAAAAAAGAAATAAAAATGTCTAATATGATAAATATTAGAAACAGCCAAATAAAACACATTGCCCATGGCAGGCATTTGGTATGTGACAGGTACTTTCATTACTGATAAAAGCAATTTGGCAATTGAAAAATTAAGCTTAGAGTTTTTGTTTCAGAAATAAAGTAAAAAGGGGGATAGAAACTTTGGAGAGTTATAAAAGTCATTTAATACTTAATTATTTTATTACAATATCATATCTAAAGCTTCTCTCAGTGCCATATTCTCCTTGGAACTCTTGCCATTTATTTCAGGAAGAATATATAGCAACAAACAGAAAATGTCATACACATACTTCTAATATTATCACTTATTTTATAAATTTCTGGCATCTTACACTGAAAAACAGATAGATGAATTACATTAAGATTCACCTACTAGAAGTCAATATTTAATGTCAAATACAGGAAGGTTAAAAGGCCGTACTCTAAGTCATTGTTTCAGTTGGAAATTAAGTAGGAAACCTTGGAAGCCTCTTCACTGTTACTAGTTTCATATTTTGTATCAGTTAACCAGAGAAAAATACTGAGAAGTATTATATGCTGCTTGGTTTTTCTTTCTCCACAAACTACTGAAACAATTTTTTTTGTAAAAGTTTATTTTTTAAAATTCTAACCGTCAATAAGGTTTAGCCAGAGGAATAGTATGATTAGATAAAAGTAATATTTCAACTTCTTAAGGTTCACTAAAGCACATATTCCTTTACTATAACCATCTTTGATGGGGAAATACTTATTTTAAATAAAAATATTATATTCTAAATAGAGTAAGTCAACAGATGTATCAGAGTGAATTAAAAAGTTGCACATTCTTGGGTTTCCCCCTTGGCAGTTATATTTTTGGCTTTGCCCTCCGTGGGTGATGGAATAATTTCTAGTCTTTATAGAGATTTTAAAAAAGTCTGAAAGGTTATTTCATATGTACTGAGGAAATTATGTGTATCATCAGAGTCTAGCCAGGAAATAGAAACCACTTGAGTAAAGAGATTTTAATGCAGAAAATTGATTCCATGGGTGATAAAAGAACTGAGATACCAAACAGGAGGGGACATGGGAGCAATCCAAAGATTAACAACAGCAGGAAGCCAGCTTCATCCACCACTGAAGGCATAAAGGGCAAAGGCAGTGTTCCCAGGACTAGTGGAAGCTGGAGACATAGCGGGCCTCCCTGCCAGGAGCTAGATTCATGAAGCTGCCGGCAGGGAAGGAAGAGGAGAGACCCTGGCTTATTCCTTCCCACTCTCCCCTCCACAATTCAATCCGAAGTCAGCTAAGCATGGCAACCACGGCTGAGGAAATTAGTGCCCCTTGATACAGAGAAGAGGGAAGAAGAGGGGGCAAGGGATGTGAGGGCAAACAGGTCCAGGATGTACATATCATGTAATGCCTACTTGCACATGTCATGTAATGGTGGGGATGGTGGGAGAGAGCAGGGGTGAAGAAAAGAACATGGAATGAGTCTGGCCATTTACATTATAGAGGATGTGAATTAGACTCTAAGTTTTACTTATTCTTTAACAGGAAAATAATCAACATGTTTGGGACTGAGATAAACTATTCCCCTCTTGATTTTGCATTACATTACTAGGCTTATCAATGCCATTATAATCTTACTTTTAGGTAGACCACTGGGGGCAGTGGCCATAATCTCACCCTGTCTCACCACAAACTTTTACATCCCTGTATGATATCAAAATGTTCTAATGATTTGTACACACACACACACACACACACACACACACATTTTGACCGGCAGAAACTATAGATCATAAAATGTAACTACAGGAAGGGAATCAGCTATGAAAATTGTAAAATATAAATTGCAATCCCAATGTTCTGTGAGAGTATAAAATTCAAATATGTTCATCAAGGTACTATTAATATAATGAAAAATTTTATGATTCAATGGAAGACCTATTACAATAAGGTGAGATTTTGCTTCTGAAGTAATTTGGCCAAAGACTACACCTCGGCTACTGATGGACTTGCTAAAGCCAACAGAGACAGGATGGGCAGTGAAAAGAGAGCTTGCTGACAACCGACCATGGCAGGATGAAGAGACCATTAGGGCCTCTGGGAAATGCCACCTGGTTCCTAGTTACTGATGTTAGGGACCCACTCCCATCTAGTGTGCAAAACCATTAAGGATATATTATTACCCTTCATCTGATCTTGACAAGAGAACTTTTGGTGATTCAAAAAAAAAAAAAAAAAAAAGACAAGACAAATTGATTAAGCTGTATCTGGGTTAACTTTACTAAACAGCAGATTGGCAGACAGCCTGGAAACAATGTAAATTCTGCTTCTTTAAAATTACAGTCACAGCTAAGTTTTTTCTACCTACCTGGCTACTGAGAAGTAAAATTATTATGGTTGTATGGCTCATGTAAAAAGGCAACATAGAGTTAACTCACATAGAGATTCCCACAGATGGGACTGGAGGTAACCATGGAGGGAACTGGGAGAAATACTTACAGGAAGGGGCAGCCCTCTCCAGAGCTCCCACATACTCACAAAAGGCTGTTCTGTTAAAAGTTCAACAAAAGTGGGCGCCTGGGTGGCTCAGTTGGTTAAGCGACTGCCTTCGGCTTAGGTCATGATCCCGGAGACCTGGGATCGAGTCCCACATTGGGCTCCCTGCTCAGCGGGAAGCCTGCTTCTCCCTTTCTCACTCGCCCTGCTTGTTTCCCTCTCTCTAGCTATGTTTCTTGCTGTCAAATAAATAAAATCTTAAAAAAAACAATTCAACAAAAGTGGTTTGTCAAGAACCCTGTTTTGGGAAAGGTAAATATGGGAGTTTATTTGCATACTAAATAATCATAGAAACATTTTACAGTATAGCTTTCATTGGCTAAAAACTGGCAAGTGGTAATTTATTTGTATAAACATTTTTCCTCCTATTCTGAACTTAGAACTCAAAAAACATTTTGTAAGAAAAATACCAATAAAATATTTTCTCTATCAACTTTGAAAAAGTGAAAAGAATAATATCATGGCGTATTTGTTTGGCATCAAATGTGTATTGATTAAACTGTCTTTTAGAAAGGACCCAAGGGTTAAAAATATGGAAGGAAGAAAGGTAGGAAGGAAGGGAAGGAGGGAGGAAAAGGAGTAAAAATTGACCATAAATATTTCATATTAATAGGTCCAGTAGTTTGGGACCATGTGAGACAGGAAAGTTGGGAAGGAAGGCCTTAAAAAAAGGAAGAAAAGGCCTTAAAAAAGGAAAGGCCTTAAAAAAGGAAGATGAGCTCATTTTGTATATGCAAGAAGATATCCAATACATACTTAGAAATATAAGATGGGCTTTCTTTTTCCTATGGCATCTCAGAGGAAAAGCAGCTGCTTCAGGACAAAGATGAAGATTTTCTTTACATATATATGTATGTGTGTGTTACCGCTGGAGACCAGCCTCAGCAGAGATGTGGGTCCCGAACAATGGGATGTCTGGCGGGCGAAATAATGACACGGACACGGAAATCTGATGCAAGCTGACAGACCCGAGGTCAGTCAGGAGAGACCTATGAGGCAGGCTCAGGCTCACGCTCTGGCTTTTTAGCATTGGCTTTCTAGCTCTAGCTCTCTAGCTCCGGCTTTGGCCCTCTTGCTTTGCTTCTGTCTCTCTTTGCAGGCTCCCTTGCTCTCTCCTCGCAGGCTCTCTCGCTCTCTCCTCGCAGGCTTTCACCTGCCTTTGGCTTTGTCTCTGTCTCTCTTGCTGTTTGTCAGCTCTCTTGCTCTCTCCTCACAGGCTCTCTTGCTGCCTCTGCCTTTGTCTCTCTTGACTGTCAAGGGTCCCAGTCTTTTATTATTCCCAAGTGAGGAAGTTGGGTGGTACAGTTAAATCTTTAACTGCTTTTGCACCCACCCTAGAGACAGGATTAGTATTGTTATTACAGGGTACAGAGTGATTGCTTAAACTCACAGAAGTTGAGACCCTTGAGGCACAGGGATCAAGAAATACAGATAAGAGATACAGAGATATGATTACCAGGAGGAGGATTAAATGAAACTATGCGGCTTGAATAAGCACACAAAGGCATATTGCCCTGACCCACGGGGTAAGTGGCTTTCCAGATTCTAGGCGGGGAAAGCCCAGAGGGGCTTTCATTCACATTCGCAGGTACCTCCACCAAAGTTTCTGGTGGCTTGGGCATGGTGGGAGGGGTGGATCACGCACATCCCCGACGTGTGTGTGTGCATGTGTATGTGTGTGTGTGTGGCTCAGTCAGTTAAGTGTCTGTCTTCAGCTCAGGTCATGATCCCAGGGTCCTGGGATCAAGACCCATGTCCAGGCTCCCTGCTCAGCGGGGAGTCTGCTTCTCTCTCTGCCTCTGCCTCCCCACTGCTCATTCTCTCTCTCTCTCATTCAAATAAACACACACACACACACACACACACACACACACACACACACAGAAATGTATGTCCACAGAACTTGTTGGCCCTGTTCTGAATAAAGAGTGTAAGGAGTATGTGGCTTGAGCCAGTGCTGAGAACAACAAACACGGTTTCCCATGTTCATTGCTACTCAATAAAAGGCTTTCCTGTGATAGACCAAGGAGAACTGAAGGAGGAAGGTGCAAATATGTTTAGGGCTGCATTGTGGATGTTAATTTGAGTGTTCTTAACTTGGTTATTGTAAGAAAGGCAGAGAAAAATATTCCTGGAATGACTATGCCTCATTGCCTGGGCCCAAAAAAGAGCTGGCAGAATTTGGAAGGTTTTCTTTCAATCTCGCTAAAAAGACGATGTACGTCAGTATGCTGTGAGAAGTCCCCATACAAAGAAGGTAAGAAACACAGAAGTCGAGTGTCCTGTTATTCCATGTTTTCTAGAACACAAAACACTGGCATATTGCTCTGAAAAAACAGCGTACTAAGAAAAATTAGTAGAGGCTACAGATTATGCTAAACTTTGGGCCAAGAGAATGGGAGACCAAAGAGAAATGCCAGCAACATTTCCAAGAGACAGAGGCTGTCCTCTCTGAGAGCTTCTATCGTTAGTCTGATCCAGTCAAAAATAAGATATTCTAAAAGTAGCAAATAAATAAGATCAGATTTTTTTTAAAGAAAAAAATATGGCATTGAAGATTGGATGAAAGTCAGGAGTAGAAATGTAAATTTTCTGCAAACACAGATACCATACATAAAACTGGAAGTGAAACAATGGGTAAAAAGGTTTGTAGCACATAGAAAAGATAGAAGATTGATTTTCAGTAAACTTCTACCAGTTAATAAGAAAAAGCGAAGACTGTGAACAAGAATATCACAGGGAAAAAACAGAAATGACCAATAAGGAATAATATAAGGAAAGATGCTCAATATAGTAATAGCCAAGGGAATAGATATTAAAAGCATAATACATATCATTTTATACCCTTCAGGAAATTAGCAAAAAAATTTTTAATTTTTAATTTTAGTAAAATTTGTCAAAGCACTATCTAAACAAGTTGAAGCATAACCCCACTCAGATCCCTGCACTCTAATGCTTTTACACAGCAGGATGAGGGAAAGATGGGCCACTTCCCTGAGGGGATTAAAAGCCAGGATTCAATAGCAATGCAGAACAGTTGCCACAGTTCTCAGCCACTGGTTTGGTGTTTATAGTTGGGAAAAATGCCAGTCCCTTTCCCATGAGTCAGGTAGGTGGGATCTAAGCCTTATACCTGGAATGACATGTTGTGATAAGTTAGCAAATCATTCACCCCATTACCTTCACAGTTAAGGAAACACTGGCCCCTCCACTGCATGAAGGGGTGAGGAACGAGGGTCCAAGCCTTGAGACTGAGAAGTACTGGTAGCCTTAACCATAGGTCATAGCCACTCTCCATGGAGCATCGTAAGAGTCCAGCACTTTGGGAAGCCAACCAACAGGATGTCAGTTTTGAACAAGTTAGCCTTACCTCTAACAAGGATTAGCAAGGATATGGGGAAATGGTAGTCTCATACAACACCAGCCGAGGTTTTACTTTTATAGCTGGTTTCGATGGCAAGGGACCTACTCCCTGTTCTCCGTCAATGCCCCAAAGAGCCTGCAATACCCAAAGGGGAATGGCTACAAGTTTACAAAAGTTCCAACACCCAAAACATGACTTAAATGCTGTAGAGTTATCCTGACCTGAAAGAAGATTTGAACAATGTACATCTCAGAATGAACCAGTGGAGACATAATCAATATTCACAGGATCTCCAGAATCTCTGGAAGCTTGTTTATAATATTGGAACTCTGGTGCAACTTTGAGGATAAAGAACTTCATGAATGACAGAGGACTTGCCACTAACCGAATGGGAAGGAAGACAAATAGCTGGAAACTGAACTGATTTTAAAAAAATGAGGAATTGCTATATTTCTTGAAAAAATATAATTTACAAGGGTAAATTCTAGGGAAATTTTATTTTACTATACCTTTTAACATGTTATATTATACTCTGGGGGGATGAATACAGTTTTAAAAGTTCTGGGATTTGTTAATATGTCATAGTGGTTGGGAGTATTCAAAGTAAAACCAACCAGGTTTCAAATTACTCTATGGTGAGTGCCTGAGGTAGGATTTTTAATTTTATAAACTGCAGATTCTACAAGTATAAAATAGGGACTGGTATTAATCATTAAGATTAATGAGACGATTAATAAAGCACTTAACACAGCTATCTCAATCAGTGGTTCTTTATGGATAATATTCACATTGTAGGAAACTGAAAAAAAGAGAGAAAAGAGGAAAAGATCACCGATAAGCTGATCACCCAAGCACAAACACCATTATTTTGGATACTTTCCTTTTGAGGTAGATTTTTAACATTGGGGATTGTTTTGTGGTAATTGTTGGACCAGATTTCTGAGGGCAAAGAGCATGAACCTTAGCATTTAATACAGCCAATGACAAAAAATTACTGAATTTAATGAATCAGCCAATAAGTTGGAATTAATATGTGTTTTTTCCATATTTTTGTCTGGAAATAAAATGTAAGACACTCTCGAATAGGCAGGAAAGTTCTTTTAAAAACATTTTTGCTATAGTTCTTCAATAGGTAATGAGGATTTTCATTTTTAAATTGCCTATGTTTCAAAATATTTAAAAAAATATGATTAGGTAGCCTCACATATATTGAGTATTCCTCAACTCATTTTTAAGCACTATCTTTAAGCATTTCATTATTGTTCCCAACACATATAAATAAAGGTTTTTCAAAGTGGTATTATATATTGAGTCCAACTGCCTCATATATTTGAAAAGTCATTTCCTCTTGTCTCTTTTTTTATTTTTTAATTTTAATTTTTTTTTGTAAAAAGATTACATTTATTGAAAGAAGTACTTACAGATCAAGGAAAAACTTCAGTTACATTTTTTTTTCCAGTGTTTCAAGATTCATTCCCCATTCCCCACACCTAGTGCTCCATGCTTTAGGTGTCCCCAGTACCCACCACCAGGCTCTCCCATCCCTCCACTCCCCTCCCTCCAAGTCCCTCAGTTTGTTTCTGTGTCCAAAGTCTCTATTGTTTCGTTTCTCTCCCTAGATTACCCTAGTTCCCATTTACTTTCCCTCTCCCACTGTCCTCCAGTTTACCCCCCATGCACCGCAAGTAAGTGAAACCATGTGATACTTGACTTTCTCTTCTTGGCTTATTTCACTCAGCATAATCTCTTCCAGTCCAGTCCATGTTGCTACAAAAGTTGGATATTCATCCTTTCTGATAGAGGCATAGTATTCCATTGTATATATGTACCACATCTTCTTTATCCATTCATCTGTTGATGGGCACCTTGGCT
>PITA01018046.1:0-41583 GCA_004023965.1 Spilogale gracilis | reverse complement strand
CTGAGGGAGAAGGCTCCTTTGCTCCAGCCAGCCAACCAACCCTGCGTGGGCCTGAATCTTCCTCGGCTACCAGTCTGTTGACCTCTATCTCTTCTCTCCCCTCCGCAACAGTGAAGAAGTTGGGCCCTTCTCCTGGACTGCACAGCGCTCCACTCCAGGAGCACGTACCGGGACGCAGGCGCATTTGCCTCCCGTCAAAGCCCCAAAGCACCGCGAACGCTAGAGCGTTCTCAGCTCCGAGGAGACCAGGCGCCCCGGGAATAAAATAACTTGTCCAAAGCCTCATAGCAAGTGGAGGGCAGACCACTGCACCACCCCTCCCGCAAACGACATGCAAGAAACCGCCGAGATTTGAGCTCGCAAGTCCCACGGCAAAAAGAAGCCGACCTACCTTAGGCTGCGCGAAGCGTCTGTGAAAGGGGCCCACGGATCTGCGGCTGAAGACTGCGGACCGGTCTCCCTCCCAGGGCGAGAGTCCAAGTGCCACCTAAAAAGTGCAGAACAATATCGGCCGCAGTGAGGCGAGGCGGGGCGCGAGGGCGTCCTCCAAAGACCGCGGGAACCACCTGAAAATGACTCCAGGATCGCTCAAGCCTGCGTCGCGGACCGAGAAACTAAGGCTCGCCGTTCGGAAGGGCAACTGGGACCCCCAAACCGGGAACTCCGAGCACTTGTCTGCGGACAGGGCTTAGGAAGGGATGGAGGGGCGGCGCCCCAGCGGGCCCCTCGGGTTCCCGCCGCCCCACTGACCCTCGTACCGAAATTAACTACAGCCGCTCCGACCCGCGCAGCCCAAACACGCCGCGCAGACACGCCCCCTACGTGCGCGCGGCCGCCCCGTACGTCCCACGCTAGCCTCCGGTGGGGCCGCGCCTGCGCCCTGAGCCTTAGGCGCAGGGCCGCGCAGGCGCTTTCAGGCGTTGCCAGCGCGGCAGAGTGGCGCGGGGGGTCATGGGAGCGCGTTTAACGCGGCGGCGCGAAGTACCCAGAGTGGATCCGGCTGGGTTCTTGCGTGGGGGGCGGCCGCGGCTGGCGGTGTTCCGCAGGCAAACGTGAAACGCGCTGGGGCTGAGGAACGGATAACTGGAAGGAGGGGCCGGGCACCCACCTGGCTCCCCCAGAGATGTTTGAGCCGCTACCACTGCCCTCCATCATCAGGGGGGTACTGGGGCGCTCTTGAAAGTCAGAAGGGATGGTCAGGACAGAGGACATCAGGGAGGGTTTGGGCATAGGGGGGCAGCGGCGCTTCCATGGAAAGTGTCTCTCACCACCCAGCGCCTGGTGCTACCTACCTCTCCCCCAGGGGCAGAGCAGGGCTGGCAGTGCGGACTCCTCACCCGCGTGCCTAGGGGCTGGCAAGCGGGGGCCTGCGGGTTTTCTAGTGGGTGGCTTTGTGCTGCCTACCCCAGTAGGTCGAGGTGGACCGAGAGAGGACAGTGAGGGCAGGCGGCCAAGGCCAAGTTTGCTGCCCGAGAGTGGCACGCCCAGTCAGCACCCGGAGACTTCGCAAAAGCGAGTGGAGCGTGAGGTTGGGTGCTTCTCGCATGCACCGCCCCGTGTCTTCTCTAGGTGCCTAGACAAGAGGTGGGAGAGGACGCCGGCCCCCCTGCCCAAAGACCGAATGCCCTGTGGGCCAAGGACCTGGATGCAGGCCAGAAGTTCTTAGGGCCATCAGCAGCCGAATTCACTGGAAAAAGAAGTTTCTCAAGGCGAACACACACATAAGAGACCAGCTCCCTTTCTGCCCTGGTCTAGTGACTCCTTTCATGAAACCATCTCTGAAATGTTATCTGCATTTACACCCAAACTCACTCTCTTTGATCTTTGAAACGCGAATCAAAGATCACATTGTACCTTTACTTGGGTCTGTGGGGCTTTCAGCCGCCTTCGCCAAAAATAATAAAAGTGGCACCCAGCCAGGAAACGCCTCCTTGAAGTGTGAATGAAACTTGTATTTTTCGGTTGTATCTTTCCTAATTGACCTGATAATTTAAACTTCCTGCCTCAAAGGAGAGGGGGAGTTCCCGACAATTTGGCTTACCTCAGGCACTAGGCAGCTCAGGCCAACTCAAGGCCAGTCCTCAGAGAGCAGGCAGCAGCCTCCTGTAAAAAACTAAACCCAGCCAGGCTATCAGAAATCACCATTTTTGATTCAGATTGCTTTTTTCCATTCAGGCCAGCTTCTATGTATATATATATTTTTTAATGTTGCTAAAATTTACATAACAAAATCTACCCTTAAAAAAAAAAAAGATTTTATTTTTTTGACAAACAGAAACACAGCCAGAGAGGAGACACAAGCAGCGGGAGTGAGAGAAGGAGAAGCAGGTTTCCCCCTGAGCAGGGAGCCAGATGCAGGGCTGGATCCCAGGACTCTGGGATTGTGACCTGAGCTGAAGGGAGAGACTTAACCACTGAGCCAACCAGGCGCCCCAAAATTTACCCTTTTAAAACCATTTTGAGGTATACAGTTCAGTGGCATTAAGTATATCCCCACTATTGTGGAACCTTCTCCACCACCTATCTGCAGAACTTCTTCACCCCAAAGAGACACTGTACCCATTCTAATTCTTGGCCATGACCACTGTCCCAGCCTCTGTCAACCTCTATTCCACTTTGTTAATTTACTTATTCTAGGGACCTCATATTTAAGTGGAATCATACATTATTTGTCATTTCACTTAGAATAATGTTTAAGAGGTTCGCAGTATAGCATCTATCGAATTTTTGTTCCTTGTTAAGGCTGAACAATAGTCAATAATATGCACATACCACATTTTGTTTATCCATTCAGCTTGGTGGCCATTTGGGTGGCTTCCATCTTTAGGCGATTGTGACTAATACTGTTATTAACATGAGTGTACAATTATGTGAGTCCCGCTTTCAGTTCTTTTAGGGAAATACCTAGGAGTGGACTGGCTGAAGCATATGGTAATCCTATGTTTAACTTTTTGAGAAACTGCCAGACTGTTCCATAGCAGGTGTGTAATCTTATATTCCCACCAGCAATGCAGAAGGGTTCCAATATCTTCACTTCCTCACACTTACTCTTTCCTGGGTTTGTGTGTGTGTGTGTGTGTGTGTGTGTTTGCGTGTGTATTTAATAATAGCCATCCTCATGGGTGCAAAGTGGTATTGCATGGTTTTAATGTTAGTAATGAGAGAAATTCAGCATCTTTTCATGTGTTATTGTGATTTTGTGTATCTTCTTTGGAGAAGCTTCTGTTCAAGTCCCTTGGCCATTTTTTAACTGTCTTGTTTTATTTTGTTTTGTGGTGGTTGAGTTGTAGGTGTTCTTTGTAGATTTTAGATATTAATCCCTCATCAGATATGAAATTCGTGAATATTTTCTCTCATTCTGTAGTTTATCTTTTCAGTCTCTCGATGGTTTCCTTTGAGGTACAAAGCTTTTAAATTTTGATAAAGCCAAATTGTCTGTTTTTTTCTTTTATTATTTTGGCGTCCTATCCAAGTCATTGACAAATCCAATGTTGTGGACATTTGCCTTGTTTTTTTTTTTTTTCTTATAGTTCTAACCCTTATGTTCAGGTCTTTGATCGATTTGAGTTTTTTTAATATAACTTGGTTAAGATAAGGGTCCAGCTTCATTTTTTTGTATGTGGGTATCTAATTTTCCCAGTATCATTTGTTGAAAAGACTGTCCTTTTCCCATCAAATAGTCTTGGCACCATTGTCAAAAACAATTGACAATATAAGCATCGGTTTATTTCTGGGATTTCTATTTTATTCCATTGGTATCTAAGTCTGTCACTATGTCATACAATCTTGATTATTGTAGCTTCATAATAAGTTTTGAAATTAGGAAGTTTGAGTCCAATTTCACTCCTTTTTTCCCTTGAGATTCCATATGAATTTTAGGATGGGTTTATCTATTTCTGTATCCCCCAAAAACAAAAAAAACAAAACAAAATGAACACACACACACAAAAACAACGCTGTTCGGGTTTTGATAGGGACTGACTTTAGTCTGTATATCACTTGGTGTAGTATGGATATTTCAGTAATATTAAGTCTTCTGGTCCATGAGTACAGGATTTCTTTTCTTTTTTTATTTTTTTTAAGATTTTATTTATTTGACAGAGAGAGATCACAAGTAGGCAGAGAGGCAGGCAGAGAGAGAGGAGGAAGCAGGGTCCCCACTGAGCAGAGAGCTGGATGCGGGTCTCGATCCCAGGACCCTGAGATCATGACCTGAGCCCAAGGTAGAGGCTTCAACCCACTGAGCCGCCCAGGTGCCTGGGATGTCTTTCTTTTCAGTTAAGTCTTCTGTAATTTCTTTCAGTGATGTTTTGTAGTTTTCAGTGCAGGTCTTGTGCTTCTTTGGTTAAATTTATTCCCATGTGTTTTATTCTGTTTGATGTTATTGTAAGTAGGATTGTTAATTTCCTTTTCAGATTGCTCATGGTTGGTATATAGAAATGCAGCTTATTTTCGTATGTTGATTTTAAATACTGCAACTTTGCAGAACATATTTATTAGCTTCAGCAGAGTTTTTGAAATATTTAGAGTTTTCCACATAGAAGATCATGTTACCTGTGAACAGAGATAATTTTACTTCTTCCTTTACAATTTGAATTTCTTTATTTCTCTTCCTTGTCTTATTGCTCTGACTAGGACTTCTAGTATTAAATTGAATAGAAATGGCAAGAGCAGGCATCTTGCTTTGTTCCTGATCCTAGAGGCAAAGTTTCAGTTTTTACCATTGACCTTCATCAGGGGCTGTTCCCAGAGCCCAATGGTGGATGCTTGAGCCCAGAACCAGGAATACCAGGGTCTCGCTATTCAGCCAGCTCCTCTCTCATTTTACCAAAAGTTTCCCTAAAAGACACAGAACTGAATCCTTTGATGCCTTCTCAAACATCCCACTTTCCAGAAAGTGTCTCTTTCCTCTTCTTCTGGTAGGGCCATGCCCTAAGTGATTAGCACCTGTGCCTGGTGCCCCCGGGATTCCTTGCGCTTCAGCTTTGTTATGGACGGACTGTTTGTATCTCCCTAAAGTTCATACATTAAAATCTTAACCCCTAATGTGATCATATTAGGATGTGTGGCTTTTGGAGCCCTCATGAATGAAATTAGTGCCCTTATAAAAGAGAACTTACACAGCTCCCTCATTTCTTCTGCCACATGAGGACCTAGGGAGAAGTTGGCTGTCTATAAACCAGAAAGTAGGTCTTTACCAGACATCAGATCTGCTGGTGCCTTGATCTTGGACTTCCCAGTGGTTTCAAGTATCCCATTTGTAACTGCTGTGTGGCACCCATGGCCTATGACTATACAGTTCGTTCATCCAATCTCCTGTTAATGGACATTCAGGTGATTTGTAGTTTGAAACTATCAAGAACAAAACTATGAGCATTCTTAAGAAAGTTATTTTTGTGGACATAGGGTTTAATTTAGGGGAAAGATCTATGAGTGGACTTGCTGGGTCATGGGGTAGGTCTATATGGTTAACTTTCTAAGATGCCGTCAAATGTTTTCCAAAGTATCTAGAACTTTTACACTTCCTCTAGCACGGTGTGAGAATTCCAGTAGCTCCACCTCCTCACCAACAGGTGGTATTGTCAGTCTTCTTAGTTGTAATCATGGAGGGAATGGAGTGGTATCTCATTGTGGTTTTGATTTCCTTGAGAACTAATGACGTCCATGCTCTCATGTGGTTGGTTGTCATCTTTTATTAATTTACAAGAGTTGTTTTTCAGCATTCTCCATTTAAAAGTGTTTGTCAGATATATGTGTTGTATATATGTTCTCTCTGTCTCACATTTGCCAATGCGTTTTCTTGAAGACATCCTTTGAAGAGTAGAAGTTTCCCATCTTGGTGGCTAATGCTTTTTGTACCCTGAGAAAACCTCGCTGCCCTAACATCGTGAAGTTTGTTACTATGTGCACTTCTGGAAGTTCTGTTGTTTTAGCTTTTACATGCATGTCTATGGTGTATTTTGAATCAATTTTTCTGTATAAGTTACGAGTTGAAGTTCATTTTTTTAAATTCATTTATTTGAGAGAGAGAGAGAGAGAGAGAACACACAAGCAGGAGGAGAGGCAGAGGGAGAATCAGGTCCCCTGCCGAGCCAGCTAGGGACCCGACACAGGACTCCATCCCAGGACCCAGAGACCACAACCCGAGCCGAAGGCTGATGCTCAACTATCTGAGCCACCCAGGCACCCCTTGAAGTTCATTTTTATCCATACAGACGTTTTCTTTTCTTTTTTTTTTTTTAAGATTTTATTTATTTGACAGAGAGAAACACAGCCAGAGAGGGAACACAAGCAGGGGGAGTGAGAGAGGGAGAAACAGGCTTCCCGCCGAGCAGGGAGCCCGATGTGGGGCTCGATCCCGGGTCTCCGGGACCATGACCTGAGCCGAAGGCAGTCGCTTAACCAACTGAGCCACCCAGGCGCCCAGACATTTTGTTTTCTAACACCATTTGTCCAAATAAAAATGGTCGTCTTCTCGACTGCATTACCTTGGCAATTTTGTTAAAAGCCAGTTACCACATTTGTGTGGTTCTAATTCTGGACCCTCTACTCTGTTTCACTGATCTTTGTCCTTAGGCAAAAATCATACTCTATTACTTACTGTAGCTTTAGAGTAAGACTTGAAATCCATTAGTTACATCCTCCAACTTTGTGTTCCCTTTTCAAAACTTTTTTAGCTACTTTAATTTTTTTACACTGCCATATAAGTTTTAGAACCAACTTGCAAATTTGTATGAAAAATCAGCCTGTCAATTTCTAATGAGATTTTGATTAGGGTTGTATTGAATCTATAAGTAAATTTGGGGATAGGGAACTTCTTTTTTAAAGAATTTTTAAAAAGATTTTATTTATTTATTTGACAGAGAGAAACACAGCAAGAGAGGGAACACAAGCAGGGGGAGTGAGAGGAGAAGCAGGCTTCCCACCAAGCAGGGAGCCTGATGTGGGGCTCGATCCCAGGTCTCTGGGATCATGACCTGAGCCAAAGGCAGTCGCCCAACCAACTGAGTCACCCAGGTGCCCCAGGGATAGGGAACTTCTTGACGATATCAAGTTTCCGATTCACGAACAGATTTTATCTCTTTGTTTATGTAGGTCTTCATTAATTTCTTTCAGCAATTGTTACAGTTTCCAGTGCACAGATTTTCACGTATTTTGTTAAGATTTTTTAAGCATTTCATGGTTTTTGATGTTGTTATAAATAGTACCTTAGCATTTTTTGTTTCTAGTGTTTCTTTATTGGTATGTGAAACTAGAATTGACATGTTATCTTGAGCTTTTGCTGAATTCACTTACTAGTTCTAATAATTGCTTTATAGTTTCATTAGTATTTTCTATGGACATGACCCTGTTATCTACAAATAAAAAACAACTGTGCTTCTTTCTTATATATATATACAAATGTAATATATATGTATTTACATGTAGATATAACATGTGTATGCATACATACATATATGTACATATAACTACATAATTTTTTCTTTGTTGCAGTGGCCAGCACTTTCAGTAATAAAGTTCAGTGAAAGTGGTGGGAGTAGGCATCCTTGACCTACTCCTAATCTTGGAAGGAAAATGTTTGGTCTTTGACCATGAAGTCTGGCATCATTTCATAGAAACCCTTTTATCAAGTTGAAGGTGTTTCCTTTCAGTTCTAATTTTCAGAGTTTTGTTTTTTAATAAGTAGGTGTTGAATTTAGCCAAATGCTTTTATTTTGTCTATTGCTATGATCATCATATTTTTCTTTTTTATTCTGTTAGTATGAAAAATTACATTGGTTGCATGTTGAATGCAAAATCACTTTGCATTCTGGGAGAAATCACCTGGCCATAAACAGTTCTTCGTATGTAGAGGTTCGACTTGCTTATATTTTATGGAGGACTTTTGCATCTATGTTCTCATTGAGGGCTACTGGTTTGTAGCTTTTTTTCCCCCCCTAGAATGTCATTGTCAGGGTAATGCTGGCCTCAGAAAATTACAGGGAGAGGTTCTTCCTGCTTTGTTTTCTTAAATATTTGGTAGGATATTGGCATTGTTTCTTCCTTAAACGTTTGATAAAATTCATCAGTGAAACCATCTGGACCTGGAGTTTTCTTTATGGAATAGTTTTTTTTGTTTGTTTGTTTTTTTGTTTTTAAGATTTTATTTGTTTGACAGAGAGAGACACAGCCAGAGAGGGAACACAAGCAGGAGGAGTGAGAGAGGGAGAAGCAGGCTTCCCGCCGAGCAGGGCGCCTGTTGCGGGGTTCGATCCCGGGACTCTGGGATCATGACCTGAGCTGAAGGCAAAAGCTAGGCGCCCTCAAGTAGTTTTCTTTTTGATACAAGTATTTTTTTCTTTTCAACACAAATGTTTTAAAGCCATACATTTGCTTCTAATCACCTCACTGGCTGCATCCCAGAAACAATGAAGTGTTATGTTTTTATTACTGTCAGTTCAAAATGTTTTCCAATTTCTCTTTTGAGTCCTTTTATCCCTGGGTTATTTAGAAGTATGCAGTTTAATTTCTAAATATTTGAGGGATTTTTAAGATACCTTTTTGTGATTTTTTTAATGTGGTTTTTTGCCTCAGTGTGTAGTCTTCTTGATGAAAGCTCCATGGGTACTTGCAAAGAATGTGAAGAATAAAACAACTGTGGAGCATGATGGTGGGACTCTGGTACAATCGCATCAGAAAAACTCTTTGGTGCTCTTACAATGTTAAACATATACCTACCATATGTCCTAGCCATTTCACTCCTAGATGCATATCCAAAAGAAACAAAAACATATATCCACACAAACAGTTGTTCATTGCAGCTTCACTATTAACATCCAAAAATGACCCGCCCGTCCACCAATACATAAACAGATAAACAAAATGTGGTACATGTATACTATGGAACACACTCATCGAGAAAAAAAAAGAACCGGTCACTGATACACAACTGAGTAAAAGAAATCTGATGCAGGGGCACCTGGGTGGCTCAGTTGTTAAGCATCTGCCTCCAGCTCAGGTCATGATCCCGGGTCCTGGGATGGAGCCCAGCATCGGGCTGCCTGCTGGAGGGTGAGGAAGCCTGCTTCTCCCTCTTCCACTCCCCCTGCTTGTGTTCCCTCTCTCGCTGAATCTCCTTCTGTCAAATAAATAAAAACCTTAAAAAAAAAAAAGAAATCTGATGCAGAAAAGCACATACTCTATGATTCCTTTTACAGAAAATGCAAACTAATCAATAGTGACAGAAAGCCGATCAGTGGTGGCCTGGAGCAGGAAGTGAAGGGACAGAAAAAGTGGAAAGGGGCGTAAGGAAGTATTTTGGGGTGGGTGGAAATTTATCTTGGTTGTTGGGGGGACTTCTTGAGTATATACATCTGTCAACAGAGCTTTAAGTGGGTGCAATTTATCACATGTAAATTACATCTTTAAAATGTTATTAAAGTTTTTAATAAAGTGCAAACTGAAAAGCTCCCCATTGGAGTACAGGAGAAAATAAAGTGGCTTTCTGTTGGGGGAACTGTTTATTCCATAGCTGTTGGGCACAGTGTTCTATAAAGGTCATTTAGGTTTCAGTGGTTGGTGATATTGTTCAGCTCTCCTGAAATATCTCTAGTTGTGTCAGTTGCTCAGAAACAGATGTTAAAATCTCTAAATGTGATCAGGATTTGTCCATTTCTCATTTTCATTTTGCAATTGTTATTAAGTGTGTACACATTTACGATTGTTAGCCTTTCCTGATGAACTGAGCCTTTTATTACTATGAAATGGCCCTGCCCATCTTTGGTAAAATCCCTTCTCTTGCAGTCGATGTTGTTTGATACTGATGTTGCCACATCAGCTTTCTTTCTGTCTTTTTTTTTTAAGATTTTATTTTCTTGAGATAGCTTGAGAGCAAGAGCACAAGCTGGGGAAGGCAGTGTGGGGGAGGAACAGAGGGAGAAGGAGAAGCGCAGGCTCCCAGGGAACCCAACTCGGGGCTTGATCCTAGGACCCTAGGATCACAACCTGAGCGAAGACGGACGCTTAACCAACTGAGCCACCCACGCACTCTGCCATATCAGCTTCCTAATGTTTAACTTTTGGATTGTGTATGTCTTTCTGTTTATTTTCAGCTTGGATGTGTCTGTTTACCTAAAGGTAGATAACATATAGTTGTATTTTATTCTTTTAAATCAAATATGTTGGGCGCCTGGGTGGCTCAGAGGGTTAAGCCTCTGCCTTCGGCTCAGGTCATGATCTCAGGGTTCTGGGATCGAGTCCCACATCGGGCTCTCTGCTCGGCAGGGAGCCTGCTTCCCCCTCTTTCTCAGCCCGCCCTTCTGCCTATTTGTGATCTCTCTGTCAAGTAAATAAATAAAATCTTTAAAAAAATCAAATATATTAATCTCTGCCTTTTACTTGGAGAGTTTAATCCATGTATTTATGTAATTATTGATTTTTTAAGACTTTATTTATTTTTTTGACAGAGAGAAACACAACGAGAGAGGGAACACAAGCAAGGGGAGTGAGAGAAGCAGACTTTCCACCGAGCAGGGAGCCCGATGTGGGGCTCGATCCTGGAATTCCAGGATCATGACTGGAGCCGAAGGCAGATGCTTAACAACTGAGCCACCCAGGCACCCCTGTAATTATTGATATTAATTAGGTTTGATGAGGTTTAAACCTACCATTTTCCTATTTGTTCTCTATTTGTCCCATCTTTTCTTTCTTTCCTTTTTTTTTTTTTTCTGTTCTTCCTTTATCTCCTTTCCTTTGGGTTTATCAAGGGTTTTTTTTTTTAGTACTTTATTATTTTATGAAATAGTATTTTATTATCTATTGGCTTGTTAGTTGTACCTCTTTGTTTTAAAATTTTATTTATGTATTTGACAGAGTCAGAAACAACGAGAGATGGAACACAAGCAAGGGGAGTGAGTGAGGGGGAAGCAGGCTTCCTGCTGAGCAGGGAGCCTGATGCGGGTCTCGATCCCAGGACCCTGGGACCGTGACCTGGGCCGAAGGCAGCCGCATAATGACTGAGCCACTCAGACACCTCTAGTTGTACCTCTTTATATTGTATTTAGTGGTTGGTCTAGGAGTTTACATACATCTTTAATTTACTATAATGTAATTTAGAGTAGATACTGTAGAACTTCACTTCACATTAAGTATAAGAACCCTGCAACTGTGTAAGGCCATTTGCAATCATCTTTTTGCTACTGTTACATTTTTCATTCAGACGAACCCAGTTGTACATGGTTACAATCCTTGTTTTAAGTAATCAGTGTCTTTTAAAGAAAGAGAAGGAAAAAACAGCATTTTACTTTTTTTTAGGAAACAGCATTTTTTAGTTTTATTTTATTTATTTATTGAATTTAAATTCAATTAGCCAACAAATAATACACCATTGATTTCAAGTGTAGTGCTCAATAGTTCATCAGTCGTGTATAACACCTGGTGCTCACGACATCACAGGTCCTCCTTAACGCCCGTCACCCAGTTGCCTCATCTCCCCCCAGCTCCCTTCTGCAACCATTAGCTTGTTCCTCAGAGTTAAGGGTCTCTCACAGTTTGTCTCTGTCTCTGATTTCTTCCCATTCAGTTTTCCCTCCCTTCTCCTATGATCCTCTGAACTATTTCTTATATTCCACATTTGCATGAAACCATATGATAATTCTTTTTCTGATTGGCTTACTTCGCTTAGGATAATCCCCATCCATGTGTATGCAAATGGTGGGTATTCACCTTTCTGATGGCTGAGTGATATTCCCTTGTGTATATGAACCACCTCTTCTTTATCCATTCATCTGTTGAAGGGCATCTCAACTCCTTCCCACAGTCTGGCTATTGTAGACATTGCTAATCGAACATGGGGGTGCAGGTGCCCCTTCATTGTACTATGTCCGTATCTTTGGGGTAGATACCTAGTAATGCAATCGCTGGGTCATAGGTAGCTCTATTTTTAACTTCTTGAGGAACTGCCATACTGTTTCCCAGAGTGGCTGCACCAGCTTGCATGCCCAATTTCTTTACATATTCACCATATCCAGTACTCATTTTTGCTTTCTGTCAAGCTGAGCTTCCATCTGATACAATTTCCCATTGGCCTGAAGAAACCCCCTATTGCATTTCTTGCAGGTGGGTCAGCTGAGGAATTATTTCAGCCACGATTTAAATACCTTCAAATCTCCCTCATTTTGGAATATTTTTACTGCACATAGATTTTTCTGGGTTGACTTGATTTTTTTATCACATAAACTTTGTTCCATTGCCTCTGATCTCCATTTTTTCTGATGCGAAGTCAGAAATGGGATATGTCCTTATTCCTCTGGTATCTTTCAGGATTTTCTCTTTATATTTGGTTTTCAAGAGTTTGACAGTGATGTGCCTCTAGTGTGTTTTCTTTATGTTTATACTGCTTGGGATTTGCTGATATTCTTGCAAATTGATTCAAAATCCATTAAATTTTTGGTTACTGGTTCTTCAGATTTTTTTTTTCTGTCCCATTCTTTTTCTCCTTCTGAGCCTCAATTATATTAGACTTTCTAGTATCATCTCTCTGCTCTGTATTTCTTGTATTGTCACTCTGTTTTTTGTTGTTATTTGCTAAGATTTTATTTATTTGTCAGAGAGGGAAAAGAGAGATTGAGCACAAGCAAGGGGAACAGCAGGCAGAGGGAGAAGCAGTCTTCCCGCTGAGCAAGGAGGCCGAGTGGGGATTGATCCCAGGACCCCAGGATCCCGGGATCATGAACTGAGCTGAAGGCGATGCTCAGCCTACTGAGCCACCCAGAGGTCCTATGTCACTTTTTGTTCTTTTGATCAGAGCAGAGACAGAATTTTTTACCTATCTTCAAATTCATTGACCCTTTCTTCTGTCATCTCCAGTCTGTTCCTACGATCACTTGAAGTCCATCCGATTACATTTCATTTGTTGTACTTTTCAGCTCTAGAATTCCTGTTTGGTTCTCTTTCACAGTTACCATTTCTCTGCCGAAATTCCTGCTACTCATTCATCACAACCCTTCTCCCGCCTTCTTTGAGTACTTAAACATATTTATAATAGCTGTTTCAAAATTTAATTCAATTGTCTTAGGGATGCTTTCTCTTAGCTGCTTTTTTTCTTGGCTAGGAACCACATTTTCATGTTTCTTGCCCATCTAGAAATTTTTTATTGCATTTTGGACATTATAAATGTCACTTGGTAGAGGCTTTGGACTGTTTTCTTCTGAAGCCTATTAACTTTTGTTTTTCTTTCATTTGGAACTTTAGGAAGCTTAGTTTTATATTTGCGAGGGTAGGTGTGTTGCAGTTCTGCCCTTGGTCCTAAGTTCACCAATCCTTTCATCCTGGAACATATATTTTTTTTTCCCTGAGGCATGGACTTTCTGTGGTTTCGAGAGCCCATGGTGTTTGCACAGTCCCCGCCACTTGGCAGGTCGGGAGATCCACACTCTTTCTCCTCTGTGGTAGGCTGTAGTGGAAATCTCTGCTCAGCTGTTATCTTCCTCCTGGACCCCTTGAGTCTTGTCCATACATAAGCAGTCCAGGAGTCAATCAAGGATTTGAGGGGACATATAGGCACATTTCCAGGGATCTTCTTCCTCATTTCCAGATACTCTGAGCGACCCAAACTCTGTTCTCTGGAGCATTAAGCCAATAGGATTACAGCTTTCCGCTCACATTTCAGTCACCCATGTCATGTCGAGAGGGTGCTTAGGGGAAAAGCAGTATAGACATGGATCTCACCCACCGCATTTCTCTCCTTTCAAAGGTGGGATTCCCCCTAGTTTCTAACACTTTTATTTATTTGATCTTTAGTGCCTTCAAATAGTTATCTTTTCTATTTTGTCTAAAGTTGGCCATTCCTAATTCAGGAAAGTTAGCCCTGGATGAGCTGCTCGGTTATCACTCAGAGCAGCCCCTCCTCACTCGTACTTGATAGGTGCCAAGCTTGCCGTGCCCGGCTTTGTGGTGAGGACACAGGGTGCCTGACGAAATGCCTGGAACAAATCTGCTGTTCTGCTCACCTCGTGTGGCCCTGGCATGTCAGAACCAGGAGGAGGTAAGCTGAAGGAAGCTGGGTCAAGTTCAAGGGCATGACCGCTTCCCCGGGCTGCACGGTGTGTGTGGAACGCACACCCTCACATTGTCCAGAGCAGGGCATCAGGGAAATTTGGGTACTGAAAGCACAAAGATTTCATGCCAATGTTCATTTGACAGCCGTGTTTGTGGGCACCTATTATGTGCTAGGCATTGTGCTGGGGACAGAGACGTGAATGAGGAAGGCTCCTCCGGGGGAGAGGGAAACGCCATTCTGTGGGAGCCCTCAGCAGGCCCTGTGCCAGGTGTCAGGCAAGACTTCCTAGAGGGGAGTCCCTGCACTGAATCTCAACCAAGGAGGGGAAGTCAGCCAGGACAGAACGGTGGAGGCCCAGTTTGGGGCTAAGGGGACAGCAAGGGCAAAGGCTTAAACGGTGCCATGGGAGAGGGCCCGAGGCAGGAGTAAAATGAGCCCCCCGACTCACTGAGTGCCTCCAAGGCGGCAGGCGTCTGGTCTTCAGGGCAGCCCTCAGAGGCTGGGCTCGGGGTCAGGGGCTGCCTGAGCCCATGAAGGCAGCACTCACTCACACGCGCCTGGGCCTCCTGATGCAACCTCCCACCCTGAAGTGCCAGCGCTGGGGAGCTGACAGGTAAGAATCTTTTGAGAGCAGTAAGGTGCTGGATGGGACCCTGACTTCCAAGGAGCAGGCCGATGTGAACAACACACTCCATTTATACGCCGTCTCCCCTGCCTAAGACTTTGAAAATCAAATACTCCCCAAGCTATGGAAACCCAACCACTGGCTGATTGTTAGGACTTTATTATTATAATCACCCGGCCCAAGTCCAGCCACTGAGGGCAGAACAATGAGCCATTGAAGCCGCTCGGAGGTCTTACCTCCTAGCCACCCTCTCCCATGGCAGGGACCTGGTGCTGAGGCCTCAGCGGGGAGGGTGGCGGCGGGCCTGCGCCCCGGCTACACCGTTGCACCCCACGGGGACTTCTGGGGGGTCTAGGCATCGGTCTCACTCATCAAGTGGGAGGCCCCAAGAAAACACATCTGGATGTTGCTTTGATCTCCCCACATTCTGTCCCATATCTTGACCCTGGTAGCTAAAGAGCTAATTATATCTGCTTCGGGAAATTTATGGGTATGAGAACTCTTCAAAGATGCTAAAGACCATGAGGCACCATTAGCTGTTCTCACCACACGTGGCCTGTATGCGTCACTAATAAAGCTATACAAAGAGAGACTGTGGGGTGCCTTCTGCTGGGGTGCTCGCACCCATGCCTGTGCCCAGTGCCTGGGAGCCCTGGCTAGGTGAGCGGCCAGTAGTGAAGGCAGGGAGCTGGGTCCAGCTGGCTCTTAACCTCCCGCTGCTTTGTAACAAGGTCACATCGTCTCTTGTTTATGGTCCCACTTTATTCCCAAGCATTTGGTGTTATTTGATCATCAGTTATAAGCCAAATATCCCGATTTTATTAGGAGGAAAAAAAAAACAGTTTAATTTTGTGGAACCACAAAGCCAGATCACTGTCCTGTGAAACTCTAGAGGCCAGAAGCTCGGCAGGCTTGAGCTGGGCCTGCTTTGTCTGTCCCTCCTGTTGTTGCCACTGCCTTTGGATCTCCTGCCTGGGAAGAGACTGGGGCATGACCAGCCAGGCAGCAGAGGGCTCGGCTGCTTCCTGAGCTCCCCGGAGGCTCATCAGCTCTCTGCCCTGTCCTAGGGGGTCAGCTCCAAACACAGCAGACCCGTGGGAGGGGGTCCTCTTGCTGCCTGCTCAGACGGCTCTGGGACCGCTGCTGGGACGGCTGCTGGGACCCTGGCTTGGGTTTCGGGATTAGGGAAACCCAAGCACCGTAAAGCACGTTGGGATGGGATTAGGCAGGCTCAGCTCTAAGATGCTTTGCTGGGCCCCATGGGCTGACGCAATGGCCCCTTCACTGCCCTCCAAGGCACAGGTGCTTGGCCAGGCACCAGAACATGCAGGGTCCCCAGAGCCCTGGGTGGTGGGACCAGTAACCCGAGAGCTCACTAGGCGCTGTGCTGTGCAGCAGGGGCTGGCAGGTCGGGGCGGAGGGGGACAGGGTGGCCGGTCAGTCCCGCTCAGAGGGGTTCCTTGGGGGTGGGGAAAGAGTCCCCAAGTCCAGTCTCCTCCCTCCCAGAGATCCAGAGCAAGTACGGCCTCCTGGTTGGCCCTGGGGGGGTGGGGACACACCCATTGTCACTCTGGTTCCCCGAACTTCGTGTCTGGTTCCCCGAACTTCGTGTTGCTAGCCTGAGTTGGGTGCTGTTTGTGGCTGGCAGGAGCCCAGGGGGTCTGCTGCATGTCCTCGGCCTCTGGTGAGCTCTCCTGGCCCTGGGGGGCGGGCAGGGTCTGGCAACAGGAAGCAGTAACACCATGCATGGCGGTGGGGCAGGGAGGCAGGCCCTGCCGCCTGACGTGAAGCCCAAGGAGCGCTGGGCATGGGATCCCTCCACGGAGGGGTGGACGGCATGGGCCCTGGACCCTCCATGCTCACACACATGCCCTGGGGTCTAGGTCTCTTTCAGTTCTCTCAATTCTTGGTTGCCACTCTTCCTGCCTGGCGATCACCACACCCTGCGGCTGGACCTGCCCCTCCCCCACACAGGCACCTGGCACCTCCCTCCTTCACCGGGGGGGGGGGGGGGGCCTGAGCCCCGCCCCCCGGCAGCTTGACTCCCCCATGCTCTAGCCCTTTTGAAGCCCGGAATGCCCGGCCTGGGCGGTGAACGGCAAAGCCAGTGTCTGCACAACTCTGGGGAAGGACCCTCCACACACACACCCCTGTGAAAAAACCCAGCGGAGAAGCCACTTGTGTGGAACCTCAAGCGCCTCCCTCAGCCTGGGGGTGCCGAGCAGCCTGCGGTGGACGGAGCCTGGGTCCCGTGCCGCCCCGTCCCCACCCCGTTCCAGGGAGGAGGCGTCCGAGGCACAGCTCTATTCATTTATTGATGCCCCTGCCTGGTATTGGACGGGCCTCACGCAGTTCCCAGGGCCACTCGGTAGCCAGCAGGAAAGCCCAGATCTAAGGCGGCAGCGGCCGAGGAAGGGCTGCCTCTGCGAGGCCGACCTCGGGCTCGGGGCTTTCTCCCCAAGGCAGCTGCTGGCACTGGCACCGAGGGAACCCTGATGAGGATGAGCGGGAAGGGGAGGGACCAAGGAAGGGAAGGTGGAGGCACAAGCAGGCCGCCAGCCCAAAGACTACAAGGGCCACTTTCTCAGCCCAGAGTCCTCAGAGGCCTTTTGGGCTGGTGTCCCCACCAAGAGGGCTTGGGGCTCTGCGGCAGACCCTGGAGCAGGAGCAGAACCCTCTGGTTCAATCAGCCAGCACTCACACCAGGTGGCTTGTTGGCGGAAGGGGATGTGAAGGGACAGGGGTCAGGGCCCCGGGGTCCTTAGTGAGGCTAAAGGGCGACAGGGCTCAGGTCTGCGTGTGGCTCCGCTGGAGGGACACCTGGTCCTGTGCTGGGCTGACTATGTCCCCTGCCCTCTCCGATTCTTGTCTCTCCCCTAGTATGGGGTGACCTGAGGTGAGGCAAAGCCACAGCCCCAGGTCAGGCCAAAGGTCCATAGCCCCGCGAGTTTGGGGATAGAAGCAAGCATGTGCCTCTGAGGCTGGGTGCCCCCCGTCCCCCAGGAGGCAGGCCCAGCTTAGGCCCCAGATATCGCCAAGAATGCAAGCACACCACGTGGGTCAAGAATAGGTTCAGAGAGACAGCACCCTACTGTTGCTTGCTCAGCTGGGGGTGGGGGGTGGGCTCCCGACCTGTCTCTGGCAGTGACCAGCCCACAGTGTTGCCTCGGTACGCCCTGAACAGGACCCGAGGGTGGGCCGAGCGGGAGCCGTGGGCACTGGTGGAGGCCAGGGCAGTCTTGGGCAGGCTGGGAAGGACAAGGCCAAGGCCGTGGCCTGGGGCAGGGGCACTCAGGGAGCCCAGAGTGGAGAGAGGTGAAGGAATGGCTCCCAGAGGAAAACAGAGATGGGTGGGGAAAGTCGGACCCAGGAGAGCTGGCTGATCTGAGTGTGCCAGCTTGGGGAGACAGGAATGGCCCTTGGCTGCCAGGCCCCCACCCTGGCCCCGACCCCAACCATCAGCCCGAGGAGCCTCTCGTGAAATACGTGGAAGAGACAGAGGCCTCCATGTATGCTTCCCGTGAATGCTATGAGCCCACGGTACAAGAGAGCCCGCTGACCAGAATGGGCCTGGCACCTGGAGCCTGAACAGGGTCTGGAAGGCTCGGTGACACGGCCTGGTGGCCCTAAGCCTCCGGAGATGGCACCGCGCCCGCTGAGCACACTGCCTGGCTGCCTCCACTGTCCTGTCTCACAGGGTCCTGGACCGCCCGCTCTGTGCGCGGCGGGGAGCCAGGGGTGAGGGTCTCGGTCCTGCCCTGGGGCCTGCTTCAGGCCGGGGAGCGGTCCAGGGCCCAGGCCGCACCTTGCAGCTGCTGGGAGAGCCAGGTGAGATGAGGCGTGTGGCCGACACCCTGGGAGACGTGCCACCTCAGGGACCTCAGGGGCAAGCCCAGACCTGAGGCCACAGAGGCAGACACCCCAAACTGCAAGCGTCACCTGACGCCAAGCTGTTTCTCATGGGGCAACTCCACCGGTGTGGGCCCCCGGCTGGGCGCAATGGTCACTTCCTCAGCCGGGCCTCCCCGGCCACATGAGAACATGGCAGAGGCATGTGGAGGGAGGGAGTTCCCCGCTGGCTACCAGGCAAAGCTGGCGGTCCCAGCAGGGCTGTGAGATATGGGGGGAATGGGGGGGCACCAGTGACCAGGTTTGGAGGTCTACAGGCTGAGCATCTGGCTGCCTTCTGGGGGCCAGTGACCCCTCTAGGAGCCCCACCATCAGCCCCAGATGGCCTCCTCAGGCCTGCCTGCTCCTTGCTTCCTGAACCCCTCTGGTCTGGGTCAGCCCTCCGTAGTAACTTGCCACCCCTTCCCTGTAGACTCGCGTTCCTCCGGGCCTCAGCACCTGTAGAGACAGTGCCTCATGGGGCCAGGAGGAGGAGGCGGGTGCTGGGTGACCAGAGGGTGGCCTGCCCTGCTTTGCAGCAGAGGGGAAGGCAAGGGAGGGGTGGCTTGGCTCCTGAGTGGCCCTCCCCCTGCCCCGCAACCAACATCATTGCGAAACCTGGAGCCATAAGGCGGGAGCATGCAGGACATTGCCGGGCTGATTACAGGCTACACGAGCAATCTGAGGGATCAAAAATGGTATTTTCATTGCGCCATACAAACAGGCAAAGGTGGTGGGAAGGTAACCCAGGAGCCAGGCGGAGGGCACCTGGTCTGTGCTGCTTTGGCCCCTCCCTGATCCCCTCGGGAGGAGGAGGGCAGGGCAGGGGTGCACCCAGGGCCACACGCCTTGGGCCACACGGTGTCTGGACCTGGATGGTCCCTGGGACATGCAGGACAGAAACCACGATGGCCCAACCCTTCCCCTTACTCCCCACGCTCTGCCTCGGACTTGAGACTCCAGTGCACGACCTGCCGGAGTGCTGGGCAGGGGGCCCTGAGCTGTCATCCGTAGGCCCCAAGCCACACAGCCAGGAAGCATATGGTCCCGAAGGTGGCCCAGGTGATCACCTTCTACGGTAGGCCTTCGCTGGGAATGCCCACTGCTTGCAAACCGCACCAGACTTCTGCCATGGCTTACCAGGAAGGGGTGAGCCGCGGTGCAGGGGGAGTCAGTGGGCCTGAGGTGGGGGCTGTGAAGCCTCAGGGCAGCATGGGCAGCATTCCCGAGGAGGGCTGTCCTGGGACAGTGAGGCTGGTGGGCAGGGAGGTGGCAAGTCCTCGCCCCAGAGACTGCCTGGTGTGTCCTGAGGGCTCCCACACCAGCTGCGTTGTTTTTAGCATCACAAAAAGCAACCAAGCCGTTTCAAGCTCTGGTTTGGCGGGAGCCCAGCCCAGCTCCAGGGGGTCCCTCCTGCCACCACCAGCAGCTAGCATGCTTCAGCTGACCTCTGCAGACCTCGTCCTGCGCCTGCCAGGCAGGGGATCTCCTCATCCCCAGCACAGAGGGGAGCCCACACCGCACCTCCCAGGGGCAGGCGCACGCCGCCAACAGTGCGTTAAATGGGACACGGCTGATCTCGCTCTGCACTTGTCGAGAGGGCGCTGGCCCAACCCTGCACTCGGCATCTTAATTGGGCGTCTCAGAGCTGCGCACGCTTCGCACCGGGCAAGCAAGCATCTGAGGCTCTCGTAGGCCCATTAGGTGCAAAGACATTCCTTTGTTTGCTGACAAGCAGGGTCCCATCCAGGGCTCCCGGGCGGGCAGACTAAGTGATGTTTTCTTAAGGAAGACACGAGATTAACCACTGCTAAAGCCCCAGCACAATGCAGGGCCCTGCCCATCACTGTCAGCGCTGTCTCTCCGAGGTGACTGACAGGTGCGGCCGGGTGCCGAAGGGCGCTCCCTTGGCCCATCAAGCTTCAATGTGCAGGATTAGCCCGAGCGCGGCAGACACGCCGGCTGGGAGGGCCACGATGGAAATGTAATGAGGTACCTGACGTTCGGGGGACGGAAAGCCTCCGACAGCCCTGCCAACTCCTGTCACTGGGCCACACCACTGGTAGGTTGCTCTGGAACAAAGCCAGCGGCTTCCCACCCCTCCCGAGCGCCTGCCTTGCTGTGAGGCACAGACAGACCCTGCAGAGGGTCCCGGGAGGGGGGGCGGCTCTGCTCCCTCTGCCTGGAAGGGCCGGGTCTTCTGAGGTGTGGCTGCGGGGTCGTGGGGCATGCTGACAGCTCGAGAGTGGTGCCCTGGCACCTGTGAGGGGAGGGGGACAGGAGTGTGTGTGACAGGCTTGGGGCAGCCAGGCCCCACCCCGACCTGGGTCGTCCTGTGGGTGTGTTGGGGACATCACAGGGGGGGTACACATCAGGAAAACACCCTCTTTATTTACACTCCAGAAACGCCAGGGGGGCTCAGACATGGGCAGCCCACAGGGTGGGTTTCTGCGCACATCGTCATCCTCTGGCATCAGGGGCCTGGCGGGGAGGGCCCAGGCAGGAGGGTGTGCGAGGTGGAGGGGCTGATGAGCCCCAGAGCCATCCCTGCGGGGCACGCGGGCAGTCTGTCCAGATGTCACCCATGCCGATGACCTCAGAGGCTCTCCAGACCAGGGTGAGGCTTGCCTGGGCTCAGCCTCCGGCGTCCTATAAGAATGGGGGTGGTCAGCACGGGGTAGTCATGCTATCCCTGCATTGGCCTGGCCATGTCTGCCATGCCCACACACAGAAGGCTTCTCTGGGGACAGATGAGACACGGACTCCAGAGAGCCCCCGCCCTCACCAGACTGATTAATTGCAGGGAATGCTATACTATTAAAAAATATTTTGAGGGGCGCCTGGGTGGCTCAGTTGGTTGAGCGACTGCCTTCAGCTCAGGTTATGGTCCCGGAGACCCAGGATCGAGCCCTGCATCAGGCTCCCTGCTCAGCGGGAAGCCTGCTTCTCCCTCTCTTACTCCCCCTGCTTGTGTTCCCTCTCTGGCTGTGTTTCTCTCTGTCAAATAAATAAAACTTAAAAAAAAATAGTTTGAAATGATGAAATGTACAGCCAGCTCTTAATAAATAGCTCTGGTAGGTACAATATTCTGATAAGCACTCCCTCAGGATGCCCTCTGTCCGTATCAAGGGCAGCCCTGGCTATGGGGCTGCTGGAGAGTGAGTGCCCAGGGTGCCCCCGAGAGAAGCCCCAGGCCTGGGCCCAAATCCATGGAACCCTTCCCTGCCATTCAGGCCCTCAGCCCTGCTTGAGGGCATCCTGTGGGGTGCTCCCTGCTCTGTCTACACTCTACTTCAGCCCTCAGGACCCCAAACCCGAGAGAGGCTGAGGACCCCAGGGGACACCCCAGGCTGGGCTGCTGAAGCTTGGAGAATGTTCTCACAGGACTAGTTGAACAGGCCCTGACCGCATGCAACCTTTGGGCCAGGGTCAGGGCGGGACTCGCTAAGTTCTTCCTCTTCAGAAGAGGGTTGGGATGAACAGACCCCGAGGCTTCCGCCCGCCGCCCCCCTGGCCTGAGCCTGCAGAGCTCTCACAGAAGCAGATGTCTGGGCGGCAGCCGTGCACAAGGCAGCGTCTCCACCTTCTGGGCGACAGAGAAATGAGCGGGCGCTGCTCTGCATGGAGCAGAACTAGAGAGGGAGGCCTGCCCCTCCCGCCCAGCAGCCCACTGAGCTCAACCCCGGGGATGCTTTCCACGCTGTGTCCCCCCACCTCCTCCCAGCCCGGGACAGGCCCCTGAGCCCAGCCTCAAGACATTTCCTGCCTCTGGGGAGCAGGTGCAGCCAGGCCAGTGCCTGGGGGGATGCGCTGTAGGAGGGGGGACGGTGCCCTCACAGGGCCTCCTTCTCAGCCCTGTTTCTTCAGCCCCTGCAGCCTGGGCACAGGGCTCCCACGTGTGAGGTGGCACGGCAGGTGTGGCCCGTCATGTACCTGGAGAGAGCTGTCCACAGTGGCCCCCTGCCCCCTTCCCCACCACGGTTCCGGCCTTAAGCACAGAGCCTGCCCCAGCTGTGTACCTGGATGTGAGCCTCCGAAGAAGCTGGCTGTAGGGAGCCGCAGGCGTGCCACGTGCCCTTGGCCTGGCAGGGATGGCTGCTTACCCTCAGCAGCCTGTCACGGTGGGGTCCAGGCCCGAGCGCTTGGAGATACGCAACTTGGCCACCTCCTCGGCACAGGTGGGGTGGATGCCCACCGTCTGCATCACCTGTGCATAGGAGGCCCCACACCTGCACACAGGGGGACAGGGAGGGGGCAGTTCAGGCGATAAGTCGCGCGGGGTGGCATGTTCACATCATCCCATCCCTCGGAAGATGGCACATGGGGGGGCTTTGGAAGTCACGGTCTTCTCGCTGCTCCCCAGCCCCGCAGCGACCCTCTCTTCTCCAGCCAGCCGCCAGGAACCCCTGCCCCACACCTCTGCGGGACCTGTCCAGCAAGTGCCAAGCAGCCGCAGCTCAGGCCCCCCTCCCACCTCCCCCTGCTCCCTCGCTCGCTCCATCCCAGCTTCCTGTAGCTCCCAGCCCATCAGGCGCAGACCCACATGGGCCCACGGCTCTAGCTGCTCCGTCTGGGGACCTGCTCCCTCTCCGACCTGCCCCGTGAGCGAGGCCAAGCCCGCTCCGATGACCACAGCCTGCCCCTGCCCCGACCCTGCCTGGTCCTGCTCATCGTGCTCTTCCGCTCAACATCCAGCCCTTCTCACACACACTCCCTGCCCCTGCACACCTCCCATGGGGCACCGGTCCCCTCTTCAGCAGCCCAGTGAATGAGGACTCCCTGCAGGGCGCCGCCACCATCCACCAACGAGGCCGCCACAAAGAGCCCTCCTTCTGTCCCCTCACAGGTGTTAGAATAGTGGACGCATGAGTTCCTGACACGCGAACAAGCGTGTGTGTTTCGAATTGTGGGCAGAAGGCCCCAAGGGGGAGCGTGCAGTTCACACCTTCCTCCCGTCTCTGAACACAGGTCTCCTCACTCTACCGATCTGCTTAAACCATTGTCTCCACTCTGCAGATGCTGGAAACGATCACCACCAGGCTGGATGGTACCAAACCTTTAAACCCTCACTGACCAAAATGGTTTCTTGGTGTTTTAATCACATTAAAAATTCCAAACGACACATAGCATCTTTTTACTATTTGGATTTTCTTTACCTGTGAATTGCCCGTTTACGTTCTTTGTCTTTCTATTGGCTCTGTCTTATAATTACTATCGTTAGCTGCCTGAAAGCCTGGGGTGCCCCCTGGGCATCCGGACTAGTCCCTCAGGGCCCCCATCAGTCTTCCCTGGTATGGGCCCTGCCCCTCGAGCGCCCACCCTGTTCTAGAACTTCCCACCTCCACCAGCCTCTGAGGCTGGAGCTTGGCCACGGCCCCGAGCCCCAACACGTGGTGGGGCGGCCCGTGCAGGCTTTCTCTGCTCCTCCACCCTCCTGCCTCGCCCAGACCCCCACCCCCACCCAGAGCCTCCATCAGCAAAGGCTGCAGGCAGACCTGGGGATCCGGGACCCCGCAAAGCACCACATGTGCTGGCCGTGGGGCAGCTCGGGCAGACCTTGCTCATGACTGCCTGGGTGCTGGGCCACGTGAGGGCCCCAGCCCCGCTCATTCTGAGTAGAGAAGACCCAAACTGTGACCCACCCCCGTTGGCCAGGGACACGAGCCTCTCCCCTGCTCCCCCGCTGGCCCGGCCACAGACCGGCACGGTAAGACTGGCTTCAGACCGTCTGGCTGGAGAAGAAAGCTGCCTCTCCCGTGCTGGGAGCCGCCATGTCCGAGGAGATGCTCTGCTGAGCCTGCGAACGACGCTACCTAGGAGCGATGCCGCAGCCGCAGACTTGCTGCCTCGGTGCCACCAAACCTCAGAGCCACACGTGCCAGAGCAGCGGCAACACTGACGCCCCTCCCCACTTACTTGATCCCCAGAGCAAATCCTTGAGTAACTTCGCCTGCATTGGGGCCGAGGAAGTGCAGGCCCAGGACCAGCTGTGGGGGCGTCCGCAGGCACACCATCTGAAAGCCACATCGTCAATGGTCAGCCTGGCTGGTGACGGGGTCCCCGGAGCTGCACGGGCCGTTCCAGGGTGCTTCCCCACCCCTGGGAGCCGGTTTGTTCCCTGCCTCTCACCTCCTGGCATGGCCCAGCCCTGGGCCCAAGAGGACACTCACCTTTATGTAACACTGGGACGCATCCCGCTCGGACACTGTGAACTCCAAGGGTTTATAATACGCGTGATAAACCTAAGGGATGAGATACCGATTCCTGGAATCAGTTGCCTCTTGGGCTGCACGGACGGGGTGAGGACCCGGAACTGCCCTGTGGTCTGGGGTATGGTGGACATGGTGGGGCTGGCCATGAGCACCCCTCTCCCCCCCCACACAGCCCGCCTCTGGCTGCAGCCACACTACCTGCGGGACTGAACCTCTCCCACCCAGGCCCAAGGCCCCCATGGACCACAGTAGCAGCGTGGGCACCAGACCGGGTAGGTGCAGCCCCGTATGTCTTGTCACAGAGCCTGAGGCCCAGCCCCCAGAGGTCCACCCCAGGTAGGCGCTGCAGAGCAGATGGCGTGACTGTGGGCAGTGGAAGGAGGTGCCCGGGCCACCCAGTGGCTCTGTGGCCTCCCAAAGGTACCCTGGTGCTGGCTGGGCCCTCACTTGAGCAAGGAGGGGGAGGCGGGCCTGGAGAGGCCCCTGGGCCACACTGGAGCTGTCGGCCAAAGGCTTTCAGCACCCGAGAAGGGCTCGACAGCGTGTTTGGGGCTGCGGCCCAGTAAAAAACGAGCGGGGCGCTCACATGTGCTGCACAGCCATTATTAATTAATGAAACTTCAGAGAATATTGTTCTAACTAAGACAGAATTGAAAAGAAAACAAACAAAGGGTATTTGGCCATTCAACATTGTGAAACATAAAACAACATTATAAATGCCATGAACATATGTCCCCATGTACTTGTGATGAATCAAACAAAAATAGCAAATACAGTGCTGGGGGGAAGGCTGGCCTGTCAGGCCTGGCCCCTTGATGGAGGGGTCCGGGGCGCTGGGGCAAGGGGCAAGCCCTGGAACCCAGTGACTCATTCCCAAAGGGCATGAGGCCCGCGGTAGTGGCCACACAGCGGTCTGGTTTCTCCCGGTCCGGGTGCAAGCGGCTGCAATAGCAAGATGAAGCCATGGGGAGGCTTCCAGCTCCCTCCTCCCAACGCCTGCCGGCCTCCTGGGGTACCCTCAGGGGCCCCCCAGGGCCATGGCTGCTGGCTGAGCAGAGTCAAGAGGCAGCTTTCCTCTGGGAAAGTCTGGGCTGCTCGGTGCCTGCGCGGGCTGGCCGAATTGCGTGCCAGGAACAGAGGCAAGGGTGGTAGGGAGGTGGGGGTAACTGAAGGCAGAGCCGGGGGAGCTGGGGAGCAGAAGCCGATGGCAGGAGAAGGTTGGAGAGTAGGAGAAGTGAAGCCTTTCCAGGTGGAGGGAGACACATACCCCTGTGAGTGGCCTCACCCCTAAAATGCCCCAGTTTCTGGGGCTGTCCTCCAATAATCCTGTCCCAAGTGTCCCTTCATGCCATATCTTGGCCATCACTCCGGGTCCCCTGCCCCACCCTGCCCACCTGCCAGGCCTCTGTCGGGGAGGGGCTCTCATCAGGGCGTGAGTGCGACACAGGCATCGTGTCCTGGCACCCCTCCGTCCTCAGGGCCCCGACTTACCTCCACGTGCTCCTCTCCATGGCGAGCCACGGCCTCCTCCTCTGACAGCCCCACACAGCCGTATTCCAACGGGGTGAAGACTGTGGTGGGGACCTGGAAAGCAGGTCCCAAGTGAGGTACAGCCCTGGGGCCCCAACACTGAAGATCCCCACTCAGGCTAGGTCCCCAGACATGTGGACTGGCAGCCTGTGAGACGGGGTGGGGGGCACCCTGGTTTGCTGAGGCTGCACCCCCAAAGCTAAACCACACGCTTGTGCACACACAGAGGTGCGTGTGTGTGCGTGTGCATACATCGGCACGTGCATGCACCCTGCCCCCCCACCCCCCAGAAGAGCTGCAGCTGTCTCCAGGCTGGACGCAGCGTGCGGAAGGGCAGAGGGTACTCACGTTGTCGTAATCCATCACGTCCGAGGACCGACCACACAGCCGCTGGGCCAGGAGCTTTCCTGCCATTATGGCCGTGGGTGTCAGCTCAGGCCGCCCCTGATGCACGGGAGGAGCCCGGGGTTACTTCGCACATCTAAGGAAGTCTGTGCAGGGCCCCTGCCACCGCCCACACCATCCTAGTGAAGCTTCTCCCTTTCCGAAAACTCCAAAGGCTGTTTGTCTCTGGGCGCAGGGGCCCTGGGCAGGTTTGCTTGTTCTGCTTGCTTCCTTCCCCCTGTCCTGCTCCGGGGAGACACCTGTGGTTACCGCCCCCTTCCCTGGAAGAGCAGGTGAGCTGCCCGTGACCCTAGCCATGCCACCCCCCTGGCTTGTGGCTTCCCTCTGAACCTCTTCTTCACGTTGGTGACCTTGGAGAGCTGCCCTCAGGACAGAGCTCGAAGGAGCTCCGGCTCCTACTTAATCCGCGGTAACCGGGATTCAGGCTAAAACGGGCCCTAGAAGCATTTCATGTGCTCCTGACATGCAGCTCGGCTCGGACGTCACAGTCCATTACAAATCCCAAATCCGAACGCGGTGCTGCCGGAGGCCCCTCCGTCCCAGGGTGTGTCCTGCTCCGGGAGCTGGGGGTGGCACAGCCCCCTGTGTTCCTACACGCCTCGGCCTGGGACTGGCTGCCAATCACCTCTGCAGCAGCAGGAAATGCAGATGTTGTTTGACATTCCAGAAATGAATAGAGATCCGCAGAGATAAACTCGTGAAAGCAGCCCGTGCATTCCACCAGGCCTGACTAAGTGCGGAAACGTCCTTGCGCAGCACACAATGTGTCACCAGACAATGGCGGCCCCGCCCGCCTGCGGGACTCGTCCCCACCTCACGCCAGACCACGGGGGTGTTAACTCTTTGGACGGCCCTGAATGACCTTTCCAACAGAGTAGATTTAATATTTCAATAGATATCGCCTTTGCGGCAACACGGTCTGAAATACCACGGTTTCCGCTATGTTGGCATGGGCCCTGGTGCGGGCCGCTCCCCACCACGCTCAGCTCCTGGGGCGCGCAGAAAGCCCAGTATGTCCCCTGCGGCACTCTCTCCCAGGACCAGGAATGATATCTTGGGGTACAGCACACAGGATGAACACAGAAGGGCCAACCAGAGAATGCCACGTCCCCACCGCCAGAGATAGCACGAGCACCAGCACTGCCTGGTCCAGTGGGCACATGAAGCCACTCACTTCCGTCCACACCAGCCGGTCAACTAGACGGTCAGAGAGGCCTTGGCGGGAGGAGGGGCCGAAACTCTGCTCCAGCAAGCTATCCCTGTGGTCCTGCCTCCACTCAGCGGTCTGCTCCCCATGCACCATTTCTTGAGCCTGGGTCTGTGGGCAGCCTGAGGGACTCCAGGGGGAAGCCCCCTGGCTTGCATGTCAGCGCGGACCACAGCTCGTGGGTGGCCCCTCTGGTACAATGGGCACGGCAGGGGCCTTGCTGTCCTAGCAGGAGCGGTCTGTGTGGAGTCACGTGTCTGCAGGACGGACCTGTGCCAGATGGCAGGTGGGCCCTCCGGAACAAAGCGAAGGCCCAGCCTGGTGGGGCCTCCCGCCCTGATCTGTCTCCATGAGTGTGCCAAGCTCTCCGGACGATCTACCCACCATGAGCTGCCACACAGGCTGAGGAAGGGATGGTCCCGTAGCACTGGTGACGACTGCCACCGGTACCCCTTCAGCTCTGGGAGGCCTCAGCCAGGGACCCACCGGCCACAGATACCAGCTCCCTCCACCCCCAGGCATTTCCCAAAGTGGGTTCTGGGGTGGGTGGGGGCAGGGCAGGGCTTGCACTCCAGGGCAGGCACGAGCATCCTTGCTGGGCTCCTCGGGGCCTCCAGCTTGCTCTGCTCCTCCCTCGGGTCTCCCTCGACCGCCACACTAGGCATCTTCTGACAGCTACCTCAAACAGTTCACGTACTCACTTGTCATCTCTGACCCCGACCAGAATGTCACCATGACGGCTAAGCCTTTCCTGTTCCCGCAGTGGCCACAGAACCCAGAAAAGCGGCCACTGCCAGAATGCATCAAGGCGGCCTTAACGGCACCCCCAAGTTCATGTCTGCCTGGAACCTCAGGATGGGACCTTGTTTGGAAACGAGGCTCTTTGCAGATATGATTAAGGAAAGAATTGAGATCATTTAGGACTGCTCACGTAGGGTGGGCCCTAAATCCAGTGAGGGTCCTGAGAGGAAAGAAACAAGGACCCACATGCGTATGAGCGTGCACACATACCCCCCCACACACACACACACGAAGACGGGCAGAGAGGGCAGTAGTTCCAAGTCTGGACTGCCTGACAGATGACGATATATTCTCCCCTAGAGGCTTCGGAGGGAGCCCAGCCCTGCCCACACAGACTTCTGGCCTCCAAGATGTGAGAGAATACAGTTCTGTCTAAGGCACCTAGCTTGTGGTGCTTTGTAATGGCAGGCCCCCGGAGACGAACATGTCCATGACGCTGGCAGGACCGGCCCGCTGGGGTCTGGGGGGCCCACTGGGGTCTGGGGGGCCCGCTGGGGTCTGGGGGGCCCGCTGGGGTCTGGGGGGCTTGCTGCCTCTCTCACGCTCCTTTGACCAGGGCCCCACCCGAGCCAGCTTCCTCAGGCCGTGCCGCAGATGGACAGGACAGGCTGCTCCTGGGGCTTTGGAAACGCGGGGGTCCAGCCATGACTGAGCAGCCATGATGGTGCCATGAAGAGGGCAGGGGCACTGACCAGAGGCCTCCCGGGCCGGGGGCAGGGACTCACAGGGGAGGAGCAGGCCGGCCTGGTGAGTGGGGCTGTGTCCCTGTCTGACAGCCCAGTCAGGGAGAGTACTGACCCGTCCAGATGAGAGGGTAAACTGAGGCGAGGAGGTCACACCCAGTGCTGAAGGGCCAGAGAGCCCCAAGGCTCTGCCCAGCGGCCTAGGGCCCTGTGCCGCCAGCCCACCTACAGGAAGTCGAGGCCCACGTTGTATGCACAGAGCTGTCCCTCCCTCAGAGCTGACGAGAGGAATTTGCCGATGGTGCTCTTCGTTTTTCAGTCTTCCCTACCCCCTCACCCCTCACAGAAAGGAGGAAGAGTCGAGCATGCAGAGGCTGCTGCCCAACCCCCCCAGAACCTGGGCTACCGACAGTACTGTGGGTTTGGCTCGGAGGCTCTGTGAGCCTTGTTAGGTCCCTGAGTCCCAGCTGGGGCGGGGAGCGCGGGGTGAGGCCAGGTGGCGGGCACAGGGCGTACCTCCGCCACGTCTCCGATGGCATAAATGTGGGGGACGGAGGTGGCCTCCTGAGCATCGACGAGGATCTTCTGACTGGCGGGGTTGGTGTGTACTCCGGCCTTCTCCAAATTCAGACTTCTGGTTTCTGGAATTCGACCTGAAGGAAATAAAGAGCAAGGCTGAACGACTTCCAGCAGTTGTGACTGAGATTCTTTGGTTTGTTCACGACGCTTCTCAGGAAGCCCACTTGGAATGGGGAAAACATCACGCACAACAGCGCCGAGCGGCTCCCGGCCTCCATGGCCCCACACGCACCCCCACACCTTCACTTGCACAAAGAGTCAGTGAGAGGAGGAGCAGGACGAGAAGGAACTGAGAGGAAGGGAAAGGGGTGGACGAAGCAGAGGGGGGGACAAGACTTCTCTAAACACATCCTGTGATATGATTTTGGTTTTTTAATCATATACATAGTTTAGATATTCAAACAGTAAAAAATAAAAATGGAGCAAAAAAAAGTGCCTGTAATTCGCAAACAATCTAAAACCCATGGGCCTGATCGGATACACAGCTGGTAACCCAGTGCATACAAAGATAATTCGCTCGGGAGACTATGGCAACCCATATTTCTACTATACGATTATACCCTGAAAATAAAGCCATAGACAGAGCTTTCGTGCCAAAGAAGACCATTAAAACCCCATGAAGTCACATTTGAATTGGAAATTCATTCATTCTTTCTTTTTCAATACAAAGTTCTATGGCTCTGACCACAGGAAAAGTCTAGAAGTAGCGATGACGCAGGAGTATGCACGCCTCATGGGTGGACGGTGATCACGACCCTTCCCCACTGCAGGGACCAGGCTCTGGGGAGCCAGCCAGCCCACTTCGGGCCTGGATGTCCTGTTGACACAGCAGAGCGTGATCAAAGGTCACTGTAGCCAGACATGACCCAGCCCTGCAGCCTCCGCAGGCACCGTGCGCTGAGGGGAAGACAGGTGAGGTACAGACCCCGGGCCTCTCATAGAAGCAGCCTAGAGCATGCATTTTCCACCAGGGCCTAGGTGCATGTGCGTGTCTCAGTCTCTGCGGAGTGCGCCTGTGGGCCCCAAGCGAGCCGACAGCCTCCGGAGTCCGCACATGGCCCTTCCTGGGGTAGGGTGCCCTCCCTCCCACTCTCCCCATGACCCCAGGGTTCCCACCCTCCCACGGAGTGCTCCTCCCGCAAGCCCATACTCAGGATGCTGTTTTGTGATGGATTTATGCGTCTCTCCTGCCCCCAGACTGGGTCTGTGTGAACAGGCCGTGGCCCTGTGCACCCCCAGAGCTGGGCAGCAGGACACCCTCCGGAGCAGGCAGTGAGAAGGCCCAGACTCAGGCTCCTCTCAGGGTCTTGGGCCAGGCCCTGCAAAACCTGTCGGGCGGTGGGTGGGGCTAGGGGCCGGGCCTTGGGCAGCCCCACACTACAAGCCCTTAGCTCCTCCTCTCGTGTGCCCGTGGCACCTGGCCAGCAGGCACCCTCAGCTTGGAGACATCGAGAACTGCGAACAGAGATGAGCAGAAGGGCAGAGCCCGAACCGCACACCACAGCCATCCTTGGGTGCAGTCATTTTTGGCTAATCCTGGTGAGCAACTCTCAGACTCAAAGCCGGAGGGGATGATGGCAGCAGCCTCTCCCTCCGCCCCCCGGGCTTCACATGCTTCTAGCCCTGGGCCTTCTCCCCTAACTCAGACAGGGTGGCCTCACTAAGCCCGGTGATGGCAGAGGCAGCCCCACGGGGCTCCCGGTATGTCCTGAAGGCAAAGATAAACGGTTCCAAAGGCACAGTTCCCACAGCCCATGGTGCCTCGGCTACACGAGAGGTCGGGCGCTGGTGGTGCCAGGCTGAACATCTGGAAGACCAGCTCCTGTGAAAGGAAAACCTTAAGTCTCCAGCTGCTCTCCCAGAGTGGGAAGTCAAAACACAGAGACTCAACTAAGCCGTGCTTCTCAAGTTCACGGGGAGCCGGCTCCAGCCTCCCGCGCTTGGCCGCGGGGATCAGGGGCTGGGTGGGCGGATACCCGGCACCCAGCATACCAGACACTGGCGACGCGACGTGAGGCTCTGGAGGTCCCTGCCTTCTGACGGCACCGATGCTGGCCCTAGTCACGTGAACGGAAATGCGTGAGCATGCAGAGCTCAACACAACACGCTAGCCGATGTCCTGCCTGGAGGAGGCGGCATGAGGGGCCGAGCCTGATTCCCAAGTCGGGGATCCAGCTGGCTCCTGGCAGCTTTCCTGCACGTAGGAAGGGACTAGAAGGTGCTGTGCCTCAGCAGGGAAGGAGCTGGGCCCAGTGGGCGGGCCTGGTGGGGGTCTGCTGGGTGGGCCCAGAGTCCCTGCAGGTAGGGCACTCAGGCTCCTCCCCAGACTCCCTGTTCTCCCCGCTCACCAGGCTGAGGCTGGAGCGTCCAAGGACAAGGCTGGCTGCCCGCCGACCACTCTGGTCTGACGCCGGCCACGCTGCAATCCTGCCTGGCCGGTCCCGGGAGGCCAGGAGTGTCTCCTTGTGCCCCATGGTAACCCCAACAACCACACACGTCAGAGATGTCAGTCTAACCCCAGGCAAGGTCTCGAAGAATACAAAGATAAATCTAAAAGGCGCAGCAGCAGTGGGGGTAGACAGTGCCCAACTTGTGGAAGGCACCCCATCGGTGCTTCTGGAAGCAACAGAAGAGAGCGCGAGAGGCTGCACCCATCACAGATAGCCCTAAAAGGGCAGCCATGGGCGCACTGGGTTTTGGAAGCCATGCCAGCAGGGCCCGTGAGGGGGAGGCCTGAGGTGGGCAGGGGGCCCAGCTCCACCGACGCACCCCATTCTGCAGAGCCGTGCCCCAGAGCTGCGGTAGGCCCTGCGGCTCCACGGGGTCACGGCCAGGACGCAGGCCTCATCGAGCAGACAACCTGGATAAGGGCCACGGGGGAGGGAGGGACACACCCCACGGTCCTCCAAGTTCTGCTGCCGTGTGCTCAAAGTCCTGTCTCCCCACAGGTGCCGGGGACCCAGTCAGATGGTATGGGGCACCCGCTCAGCTCAGGCCTGGAGCCCCCGAGCAAGGCAGAGCGTGGGTGCTTGGGTGGGGACCCAGGGGCCAGCCAGGTGAGCAGGGAGGCTCTGGCCCAGCCCAGGTCACACATGGCAGGCAACATGGGAAGTCTTCTTCCTCACTATTTTCCTCTTATGCAAAACCAAAGGTAGGAGTCCTCAGGCGATCTGGGGGAAGATGGGTGCCTCCGCTGCACCCCCTTCCCACCACTTAAGTCTCCAGCTGCATCATCCTCTATGTCGCACACCCCCAGCAGGCCACTCGCTCTGCGCCCTGTGGGATCTCTTGCTCCCTGGACACCACCGGCACAGGGATGGCTGTCAGTCCACGTGTTGGTTTCTTTCCTTGGGACAGTCCTCAGAGGAAGGCCGGCCGGCCAGGTGGGGCCTCCCAGGCCCAGGAGCCTGGACAGCGGCACCTTCTGGGGCTTGCTCCTTCCCGCCAGCAGATGTTTTAAGTTCCACTTCTTTGATGGCCAGTACATTTACCAGTAAAACTAGGGCTTTGGGCCATGTATTTAGTAGCTATATTTCCTTTACTTCCTTGTTCCTTGCCTTTTTTCTTTCATTTATGCATCTCTCCATGACTTGATTGCCTCGTAAGAGCTTTTGATATGCACACGACAGCAGGGGCCTCAAGATTCCAGATGCAAACGTGTTCTCACTTCCTCCTTAGAGGCAGTGTCCAAACAAACGTGGGGATGGGCCCTTATAGCTGCCTCCTTCACCAGGCTCAGCCTTGTCTGCTGGCCTAGTCCCTCGAAGGGACCATGTGACCCCTGCTGTCACCGAGGTAAGACAGTCCCAGCATCCAGGCCACCCCAGGGCCCTGAAGTGGTGCAGGAAGCCGCATTCAGCCTGAGAGCTCCCGGGGCAGCTGGACCAGGCCAGCCCCCCTCCCCTCAGGCACAGGAGTCCCACCGGCTGCCACCACTGACCAGGGAGGCAGCCCGGCCACCATGCTCACTCAGCCAGCTGGAGAAGGCTGGAGAAGGCTGAAGGTCTTAAAACTCCCCAGACGGAGGCTTTGGTCGTTCCTACCTGCTCAGCTGGGCGGAGGGACACAGACAACTGAAGGCATGCAGTTTCCCGGGCCTCTTTCTCCCCGTTATAGGAAAACGGGCATTCCCTCCAATTTCACGCCTGCCTGGAGCACACGTTCCGATGAGTGAAGGGCAATCCGTATAATGAGGTAAGATTTAAGTGCCAGCAGGAGTATGACAGGGCAAATGAGGGCCTCGGATCACACAGATGCAGGCGAGTGCCAGGAGGATAGGGGTTCAGGAGACCAGACCAGCAGCCTCACACAGCTTCACGAAGGGCTCACCCCGGTACCCCTCCTGGGCGGAGGGACCCTGGACCAGACACAGAAAGCGGAACTCACACCTTTGGCACCTCTAGTCAGATCCCTTACCTTTTAAAAAGTTTATCAGGGAACCTGGGTGGCTCAGTGGTTAAGCATCTGCCTTGGGCTCAGGTCACGATCCCAGGGTCCTGGGATCAACCCCATGCTCAGTGGGAAGCCTGCTTCTCCCTCTCCCACTACTGCTGCTTGTGTTCCCTCTCTCACTCTACCTCTTTCTGTCAAAAAATAAAATCTTTAAAAACTTATTATGCGCCTCTGGTCATCTTTGAGACTTTAGGGGACAGGATAACAACAGCAAATGGCCCCTTTTATTTTTTCAAATGGCCCTTTCCACAAGAGCCCCAGAACCCATGTACAACCTTAAGCCCCCCTAGAACAGGGCAGAGGACCCAAGCTGCTGCCATGGGGGCCCAGATAGGGTTCAACTTGTGCTGAATGAATAAGTGAGCCTTAGCATGACCTGAGGTGGGAGGCTTACTGTGACCCCCAGCACCTGCCAGGCCCCCCAGGCCATCCTGAGGACACCTCTCACCGCTGTCCCCTCCCCATGAAACACATCATGGGCCTTTCCTATTCAAGCCCATGTGCAGCATTGACAACACATAAAATAAGCTCCCATGGGCTCCTAAAGCCCCACAGCCAGCCCTAGAACTCGGTGGAGCCTCCAGCCCAGGCCCAGCTGCAGCTCGGTCCACGGGAACCCCCAGGAAGGAACACGTTCCCTGGCAGGTGGTGATTATTGCTGTAACAATTACAAATGTCAATATAATGTTCCTGCTGGTTGACGGCTCCCAGCAGCACTTGCAAAATTTAGATAGTGCACGTTAATGCAAAACACAAAACCAAACCAAATGATGCCTATTTATCTTTAGAAGCATTTTCACCCAGACTTTCTTCTTCATCACCTTTTTTTTCTTTCTTTTTTTTTTTTAAAGCAACTGGATTCTACCAAGTTCTAACCATAAGCATTGAATTTGACTTGGTAGAAAGTCCACGAGTGCAAAGGTAGGCTGGCCTGGATCTGAGGGCTGTAGGGGTCACGGCGACCTTGAACACAGGCAGGAGTCAGCTTGCAGGCCCAGGGCGGGGCAGAGCATCCCAAATGGAGGGCAGAGGGCCGGTCTGTGAGTACGGGGGCTGCCTTCCCACTGCCCCGGCCTCTGCAATAGGTCGGTGCCAGTGAGCCAGAGCAGAGATATGACAGCCGCTGAGTCGAGGTGCCAGCCTCCGAGCAGTGGTGTGCCACCCGGGGCCGCACGGTGTGGTGGGGGAAGGCCGTGGTCTCGGGCCCAGCCGCTTCCCGTGGCCTGCGGGAGCGGCCGACAGGAAGGGCTCCATGAACATCTTCTTTTCCTCCAAGAAAACACACCACAAACACACACAGACTTGAGTCTCTCTTCACGTGGCTAGTTACAAACCTGACGTTCACACTGAAATAAAAAGGTGTTAGAATATGAGAAGCTGACGAGCAGACCAGCGCTTCCTTCCAGACCTGGGGAGGAGAGAAAGGTGGGCCTTAGGTGAGCCAGGGAGTCTGCATGTGGGACCCGTCACGACCCATCAGGTAGCTCCAAAGTCCCCCACCCCCACCCCCACCCCCACCCCCCGCCCCGGGAAGAACACGGCCACATGCAGTTTCCTACGGCTACAGGCCCGGCGGCCTTGGACTGGGCTTCTCTCAACAAGGTCGCTCCCACGCTCCGCCTGCCGGTCCCTCTCCAGCAGCCCCCCAGCAGCCACGGAGAGCCTGGGCTCCGCTCACGGCTGTCGCGGGAACAGGGGCCTGGACGGCTCCATCCTTCTTGTTGGACTCAAGAGACCCCCTCCCTCCATCCATGAATTCCCAGCCTCGGGGGCTCACTGCTGTTTTCCTCCAGCTCCCAGTGCTGCTGCCCGGCACCCGGCGGGGGGTAGGGTACGTTCCATGAGGACTCGAAGGGGGGTGTCCTCGGCACGGAGGAGCCACCAGCTGAATGTAGCTGAGCAAGCAGTCCCCGCGGTACAGAGGGGAGTCCCGGGCTGCAGCCCGCCCTGGGCAGACGCACTCCACTCCGCACTCCACTCCCTGGGCACCTCCCCGGCTGTGGTCCACGGGCACGCTCTGTGTGGTGTGCTCTACAGGGAGTGGGGTCCTCAGTACGGTGATTGGATTAGAACCTGGAGAGCTGGAGTAGGGGGTGCCTAGGTGGCTTAGTCAGTTGAGCATGTGACTCCTGATTTTAGGTTAGGCCACGATCTCAGGGTCGTGGGAAGAAGTCCCGCATCGGACTCTGTGCTCAGCAGGGAGCCTGCTTGTCCCTCTCCCTCTGCTCTTCCCCCTGCCACCACCCTGTGCTCTCTCGCCCACATATATAAATAAGACAAAGAAGAAGAAAAAGAAGCAGCTGGAGAGCCAGGCCCCCAGCGCCTATTGGCTCCTTATACCACTTCAGAGGCTCAGGAGTTGTCTGTGGGTTTTACACACCCAGGTGGGCGACCCCAACTTCCCTGCTAAGACAAAGTCTGAGAAAGAGGAAATGGCCGATTCCTAGTAGACCAAGGGGGCTGCTGTGGCATGACCAGGACAGCCCTTCCCAGCATCCCGGCAGTGGGGACAAAAGCCGTCTAGGCCTTCTGACTGTGGGCGGGAATCCCGTGGCCTCCACCCCTGCCTCGAGAGGGGGCCAGGAAACCCTCCAGGAAGCTAGAGATGCTGAGGGGGCACAGCCAGTTTTAGCGGCTGGCTTTCCCAGGGCTTTGCTCCAGCGGCCTCCATCCAGCCTCCAAAACAAAGTCGAAGCAAAACCTCAACTGAGCTCCAGCTCGGAAGCGTTTCCACAGTGCAAGTGTCCCCTCAGCGGCCCTGTCCTGTCCCTGCTCCTCCTCCACACCCCTGCCGGCTGAGGATTCAGGCCACAACTGGTTAACTGCACAGGGTGAATTCGAGCCCGCGGCACGGAGCAGGCTGACTGTCTTCACTCAGCACCGTAATCGGCACATCTGCAGACAGGAAATCCTCCTCGCTGCGAGTTCCCAGTCTATTATCTGAGACACCTGGTGTGGGTGGGTGATTCAGAGACAAACAATGAGCCGGCCCCCTGCACAGCAATTAACTGCTTTAACTGCTAATGTGTTTAATCCACCACGTGGAGATCAAGGCTGGGCCGAGGAAGAGGCTCGGGAGTCCTCCCGGGCTTGGAGACTGCAGGGCCCACCTCGCCATCCTGGCGCATACGGTCCTCGCCAGCTGTGCCCGGGGTGCCAGGCACCAGCTCAGACCCACGGAAGCTCCTAGTAGCCCTTAGTGTGTGTTCTCCGGACACGAGCGGCATCTCCGGACATGAGTGGCATCCTTCCCTCCTGTTTTTGACACACGTCAAAGCCCCGCTTATGTGCACACAGCACTCGCTGCTGGGGCAGGACAGACGGTCCAGGAGCTGCTTGCTGGGCCGGCCCTGTGGCCCCCGGGGGTGCTTTATTTTAACCTCCTGGCACGGATCGTCCTTCATTGCAAGCAGACGCGATGCTTGGTTAAAGGCTTATCGGGGCAAACCAGCAGAAAACATTCCCAGTTGTTAGACTGGAAAGTGGCTCCTGATTGTTTACAAAACCTGGCCCGGGAGCGAGCTGCGAAGTCGGCACAAGCCCGTGCAGCCCCAAGAGGCGTGCCAGAAACCGCCGCCGCCGCGCCGCCTCGGGAAGCAAGGTCAAAGGCCAAGGACTGTGAAAAGCTTCTACCCCCAGCATCAATCACGTCGGGCAGACTGTCTGGGGGATGCTCTTTCTGAAAATACAGAAAATAAAACGGACTCCTGCAGAGGGGAGGGCAGGCATGTGTGCCGGGGGCCCCGCACGTCGCCCACCAGGGACCCGTGTGAAAGCCGGGAGGACCCCGAGGCTTCCCGAGGGCACAGCCCCCTGCCCTCTGAGCCGCTGCCCTCCGCACAGGCCTTGGCCTCCGTCCAACAGCGAGAGAAGGGATGTGGGTGTCTGGGATCCCCGAAGTGATATCACAGGACAAAAGAGGCTGGGGGTGCAGATGGGAGGAGAAAAACACTGCACCTTATAGGACGGATTTATAGATAAATGTCAACTTATGCTCCTGAATCTGAACGGTCATATAACCTTTCACAGTGTTCACCACAATAAACCTACTTCAGCTTACTGTTATGATTTGAACAAGACTATTTCCTATGGCCGCTTACCAAGTTTTGGGCGAGAGGCACTCCATGAACCGCAGGGCGCTTTCCTTGCTCCTTTCATCTGCTCATGCTGACCACACACAAGTGAAGAGCTCCGACTCCCCCACACTTTATCCACTCTGTGAAGCAGCCCAGCTCCTCCGGGGCGCCTCACCGCAAAGGATGCCGGGACCAGGCCAACCAGGTCCTGATGGACGGCGATGTGACAGCCCTGTGACAGCCCCTCTGAGCACTCAGTAAACACCCGATTCACGGACATGGGGGCGGACGATGATGCTGATAGCTACACGGGTTCAGAGCCCGGTTCACGCAGAAGGGACAACTGACCAAGCTCAGGGCAGAACTGGAAATATGGCGAGAAAGGAAGACCCAGACTGCTCCTGTTTTTAACACACAAATGGGCAGGGGGCTCAGGAGGATGAGATTCCCACCCGAGAGGACGCAGCTGTCACGGTGGGTACGATGTCTGCCTGACAGGTGGTCCCACACGCCCTCTCCGATGAGACCCCGTGAGCCCTGTGTGGCCAGACCCCAATCACGGCGACACGGTGGCCCAGCCACAGGCAGGCTCACAATGGACACAGTGAGCTCTCTGCTCTTCCCCCCTGGCTCCCGGCCACCGCGCTTTCCTCAAAGCCTGTGTTTTCCCCTTCCTTCAGACCCGCTGAGGCCTAGGCCCTGGGCAGGCATCTCCCCCAGTGCATCCCCACTCTCTGTCCTGCCCTCTGGGGTGCAGGGAAGTCAGCCCAGGAGGGAGTATGTCCCACAATGCCAGCAAGGAGCTAATTCTGTCCAGCCATGCTTGCTCGACCTTTGCCCCCCACAAAAAGCTGGACCCATACCTCTCAGAGAATGGGAGGAGGAGAATACAACCACGTGCAGGCAAGCTGACAGCTAAACCACGGGTGGCTGGGGAAGGCCCAAGGCCTCGGCCCTATCACGGACACCACCCTGGGAAACCTGCAAAGTGCGACTTCCAAAAAGGCCAGTGAGGCACCTACTCCTGCAGGGGTGATGGAAACACCTCCACGGCTGTTCTGATGGCCGAGAGGTGTGCTGTGACAGATGGCCCCACCGAAGACCAGCAGGACGTGGGGAGCCCTGGAGACAGCAGGAAGGGGGAGGCAATGCTGCTGGTCTCCGTGCTCTGCTCACATGTGGCTCGGCGTGCCCTTACCTATGGCCCACAGGACAGTGTTGAAGGTGCCCGTGTCCTCCTTGCCGGAGCTGAGGTCCTCCCAGGTGACCTGGAGCTGGCCTTCCGGGAGCCTCTGCACTCTCGACGGGGTACAGCCTCTCAGGAACTGGGTGCCTTGAGAGGCCATGTATTCCGTGACCAAAGAAGACATTTGCTGCAAAGCACAAGAGATGCGCTGTGAGGCCCGGGTGGCAGTGAGAATGTCCACTCCTGATGGCCGTGGGGGGAAAGGATGTGGTCTCCTGCCTGCTTGAAAAGGCCCTAGAGGAGGGGCACCTGGGCGGCTCAGTCATTAAGCGTCTGCCTTCAGTTCAGGTCATGATCCCAGGGTCCCGGGTTCGAGCCCCGCATTGGGCTCCCTGCTCGGCGGGAAGCCTGCTTCTCCCTCTCACCTCTCACCCCACCTCCGCTTGCGTTCCCTCTCTAGCTATGTTTCTCTCTGTCAAATAAATAAAATCTTAAAGAAAAGAAAAGAGAAGAAAAAACCCTAGGGGAGCCTAAGAATGATCTATTCAAAGGAGGTCCAAGGCCTCGCCTCTGCTGCGATGTGGCTCCATCCACCCCCGCTTCTGGGTCCCCTTGTTCTCCAAGGAACTGAGGACTGAGCTGGGACAGCAGCTGATGCCAGCTCCAAACTGAGAGCCTGGGCCTTGGGTTAGGATGCACTTGACCTTCTGGCTCTTCCCTACAAGCCGATTAACTAAGTTTTCTCTGAAAACAATGACAGAGAAGCACCCCGTTTCCCTGGGGGCTCTGGCCTGGCCGAACGAGATGGCACTTAGCTCCATACCTGCCCCCCCAAATGTTGTCACTCCTCTGTCACTGGGGAGTTGGGACAGTAGGTGGGCCCCTCTGCTCCCCACCAAGATACACAAGGTAGCAGGCATGGTGGTGGTGGGGCTGGGAGTGGGGGTGGCCTGGGCATCTGCAGAGAGGACTCCCTCCTCCCACCCTAGGAGGCTCTGCATCCCTTGGCTGCAGATGGGGGCTCAGCTCCTGGGGCCACTGCGGGGGGGGGGGGCTTGCATGAACCAGAGCCCCAACTGGACACAGCTTCCTCTTTGAGGAGAAAATAAAAGCCACCGTTTAAATCCTCATTTAGAGACACACACCGTGGTGAGCCCGTTCAGGATTGTCACCCCAGTCGCGGGAACACACGTGCAGGCTGCTGCTCCCTCTGGAGCCCTGACAAGCCTGGAGTCTCTGTCACAGTCCGTGGGGGGAACTACTAGGCCCAACTAAGCCACGGAGCCAGACCACTGTTCCTAGGCCTGCCACCAGGCTGCACATCCTTCTGAGGCAGGCCTGCTTCACCTGGCCTCCCCACCATGCCCCCATGTCCCTGGATACCCCTTCTTGTCAGTCTCCAACTTCTGCCCGGGCTGGAAGGCCAGTCTTCCAAGGGGTCCTCGTCCCTATGGGCCCCCCTGCTTCACAGGCCCCGTCCTTCTCTGTGTCCCACAGCGTGACCTCATGGGGCTCTGTGCCTGGAGCACTCCGCCCGTGGCCTGAGACACGGAGACCTTCCCTGGATGCTGCGGCCACACCTCGCCGGTGCAGTCGATTAAGATTAAGCCTCTGCCTTCAGCTCAGGTCATGATCCGGGGGTCCCGAGATCGAGTCCCACACTGGGCTCCCTGTTTAGCTGGGAGTCTGCTTCTCCCTCTGCCTGCCATTCCCCCTGCTTCTTTGCTCTTTCTCTCTCTGACAAATAAAATCTTGAAAGAAAGAAAGAGAGAGAGAGAGAGAGAAAGGAAGTAAGGGAGGGAGGGAGGGAGGGAGGGAGGGTAAAGAAAGCACACAGAGGGCCAGGGACCCGCGTCTGGAGGGCGTGGCAGGGCTGGGGCTGGGCGTAGCAGGGCTGGGCG